>PVIR01028869.1:0-21586 GCA_004026965.1 Petromus typicus | reverse complement strand
TTTTTTCTACTGTAATTTTACTTTAACTTTCATTGATTTTTCTCTCTTACTTAATTTTTATTTCTTTCTCTCACTTTGGGTTTATTTTTTCTACTTTCTTAAGGTGGAACTTTTTGGTTCTTTATTTGAAGAATTTACTTCTAATACAAGCAGCTCTATAAATTTAATTGGCTTTATTTATACTACTACATTATCTTAGTTCATTGAAAGAAAGATTTGAATTACTATCTGCTTGTTTCTTTTTTGTAAGAATCTTTTTGTCTTGAGCCCTGAGTAACTACTTTGAAGATAACAATTCACAGTGTAGTAGCTATTGTCACTCTCTTATTATTTGACTATGAAATTTTATTTTTCATAAAATTAAAAGAAATTGACTTATTTAGAATTTTGACATCTAAGCATTGCCTTAGTTTAATTCCCACAGATTGTATTTTGCATTCAATTCAAAATAATGTTTTATTGTCCTGAGACCTTTTGACCCACTGCATGGAAGGCAGACCTTCAACTTCTACTTGTCATCTTATGCTTCCTTCTCTATTGACTCCTGTTGGGCAAAAGCCAAACCCATGGGGACCTCTGTACAATGAGGCAACTGTGAGCAGAAGTGACCCAAGGGACAGCCTTGTGCTGTCACAGGTCACCTCCCACCAGTGTGTGCCTCTGCAACATACCTTTCCCTACTGATGCAAAAGGAAGTTGACATGAATTCTGTCACTACAGAAGCTTTTTCTACATCCTAGAGAATAGAATCTGGTCCTTCTCAGTCAGACCTGCAGCTGGGAGCAGGGCCAGCTGGCATCTGAGAGAACCTAATGAGATCCTACGTAGAGGATCCCACTAAGGTGTCCCCAGACTCCTCGACTCAGAAACTGAGATAATAAACATGGGTTGATGCAAGTGTCCATCAACTGGAGACTGGATAAAAAAGCAGTGGTTCTTCTATAGAATGGAGTATTACTCTGCCATAAAAAATGATAAGTTTGAATCATTTATACTTAAATCAACATACCTTGAGGATATCCTCATAAGTGAAATAAATAGGTCACAGATAGGTACATATTGCATCTTTTCTCTAGTATGAGAAAATGAAGATGTAAATGAGTCCTAGAATTGTATGTTATATATTGTGAAATAGAAAATACTCAAAGTAAAATAGGGTGAAGGGGGAAAAATGATGAGATTGTAACAAAAAAGAAAGGAAACAAATTTTATGTACATGGGGGGGTGACAGGGTGGATAGGGCTATGGGAAAAAATGAGAATTAAGTTGTGTCTTATACTGGTACAAATTCCCATTATGGAGTGCAATCCTGATGCATATATGTAATGTACCAATAAAGATTAAAAATAAATAAATAAAAAATAAACATGGGTTAATGAAAATTTTATTAACAATTTGTATGTCATAGCACAGATATCTAATAAATATGCACTATTTAGTGTTTTGTGTATAAGTTTAGAGATTTTCCTGTTACCTTTCTATTATTGATTTATAGTTTAATTCCTTTACAATGCAAACATATTTTAAAAATTATTCCAACTCTTTACCTTTTAAAAATTTTGTTTTACATTCCTGGGTGCACTTTTTCTTGGTGAATGTTCCATGGACACATTTGATATGCATCCTACTGTCATACTTGACTGCTCTACATACGTCAATCAGATTTGGGTTTTGGTTGAGTTGTGCAGCCCTTTCCAACTGTTACATATTTTCGAGGATTTCTTCAGAGAGAGTTGTGTTCTACAAAGCAGGGCAGCCTCGTCTATGATGGGGCCCCACCCAGGTCGGAAAGTGATAGGAACAACCCTCAGGAAATGTCACCGTGAGCTGGCAGTGATGCTCTGCAAACAGACCATAACACCACCAGCAGTGTGTGAGCACAGCGTATACAAATGTCACTTCTCTAGGGGGAAAACTTTCCAAGTCCTTTCTTCTAGTGTGTTTGAAAAGCACCGCGAGTTACTGTTCTCCACTGGCAACCTTCTGTGCGGTAGCAACCAGAGCTCCTTGCTGTTGTTTCTGGAACTGAGTCCTCACTCCTCAGCCTTCCCAACCTTCTCTCTTCCCCTGCTCCTGAGCCTCTAGTAACCACTATTCTTCCCTCAACCCATGCAGGATCCATTGTGTAGGTCCACAGGACATCCCAGTCTCTCTGTGCGTGGTTTACTTCAATACTCACAGCACAACTACTCTGCCTTTTCTAAAAATTAGTACAGTGGAATAAATCTGTTACTACTGCTTTAGTATGTTAACATCACTAAATGAAGTTCTTACTCAAATATAATTTTGAGACTACTGTATCAAACAAGTATTCATAGCTATCAAAGTAACTTTCAATTTCCTAATAGATATATTATCCTTAATAAGTGAGAACATAAATAAAATTTCTTATTTTAAAAAATTAAATGGTGATAAAATGCAACTAGAAAAATCAGTAGTTGATAGTGATAAGTTCAGGTGATAGAGAAGTTAAGTAGCAGATGCTGAAAACTGAGAAACTGGCCTCCTGAATAGATTTCCATTTTTAGTTACATATTAAAGCACAAATGAGACAAGGAAGTATAAATAACTACCATGACATTTCCACTTGGGGATGATGGGAGAAATGTACATTCCTTAAATAATTAACCTGGAAATCTTCTAATGGATTTCTACCTACGCAAATAACCATAGTACTTCCTATTGTAATTTAATTATCTACATGTATAATAGGGATATTCAGGTTTTTTTCTCCATTTAATTCAAACATTCTCTCTTATCTTAAAAAAATGGTCCTGTAAGCATGATTTTTTTTTTTTATATATTCTATATCTGTGACTGGTCAATTGGTTATCTTTTCACACTAACAATAGAAAAGCACCCATACTCATGTTGAATGAATAATTTCTTTTGTTTGATTTAAATAAATTTCATCCCTAGATCCAGTCTGTACTCTGAGAAAGGCATAGTACTGATAACAAAGGAAATGGAGCAGGAAATCCTTTAAAGTTATTCAGAGTGTATTCCACATAGAAAAACAAGTCAAGCACGGCCATGTTGACAAAAAGGTAGTAAGTCATCTCGCCTTTTCTCCACAGGATAGCCTCAGAGTGCCCTGAATGTACTTGGCCTATAACCTAAGGAGCACTGAGTCTTTGTCAGCAAGCATCATATATGAATATGAACACTCCATTGTATTATCTCATAATATGGTAGAATTAAAGATCACAATTTAGTCTGAACAGTGATTATGTAGTAACTCTGCATGGAAATTTTAATATTTAAAGATAAAATAGTAAAATGAAACGTTAGATTTCTAACGTCTCTAACTCAGCTAATTGTATAAGCCAAAGCTAGTTCCCTGACCCATAACCCACTCTCAGCACCATGGAGAGCGCCCAATATTTCTCGGCTACAGTTTGTAGCCATCGCTTGGATAGTGTCTCACTATGTATTTTTAAGCAAATATTGGCAGGAATTAAAGGATACTTTCAATTAAAATATTTAAGAGAACTAAAAAGAAAACATAATGGTTTAACAGTATAATAATGTGTTTTTCATTAAATGGAATTTAAGACGAGTTTTCTCTTCTTACATCAAACTATTCCATACTCTAAACAATAACAAAAGCCAGTATTTTAGCACCTATATTTGTACACTTCAATTCCTGTATTTGATGTGCTTCTGATGTATCTGTTTTAGAGAATATCTGTCTGTAGTGTTTCATTCCTCTGACAGTGGAGCCCCGTCTTCACCCACCGTTCTGATTACCTTATATTTCCCTAGAGCTTCATTGTAGACTGTATTACATAAATTTAAATTTGTATTTTCAAATTCATATTGACAGTGAGTTGTTGTTTTACTCTTTTTAAATAAGTAGAGCTCAATGAAAAGGACTCATACTTCCCTTCCCACCTAATAGTCTCAAGCTGAGCAGTGCACTCTGCCTAAGGTTATTACAGATGTCTTTATACTTATGCCTGAGAATAAGGCAACATCTGACATGAGAGCTTTTCATCCCCATTTCATGACAACCACAATCACGATGTTACCTAGAGCAGTTATTTCGAGTTCTGGCACCTAAACTCCAGTGTGATTCTACCTCCCTCCCCAGAATATGTTCACCACCTGCTTCAGAATTTATCATAAGATTTGAAATATGCCTCCACTAAAGCAGCCTAAGCAGCGTTTATGAGAAAATGAACAATTAGCTTTTGATGTTCTCATTGTAGCTTGAGTGTGACCTGATCATAATATAACCAGCAGGCTCAGGCTTTTATCTATGTTTATTTTTCTTTCTAATATAGATGGGAAGGGGAGCAATGAAGGAGAGAGAAAGGAAGGGACAAGGAAAAAAGTGAAAATAGAAGGAAAAATCCAAACAGTTCTGTATATAGAGAGAGGACAGGGTGTAAGGCAGAAATGAGGTAAAATAAAATGAAATTTATTTTTAAAAATATAATTAAAAGGCAAAGTGAAACATGGGAAGATCCCCATTCCTCACCTTTATCCTGAGAGTTTTGAGATTATAACACAGCTACTTTTGCTCATGTGAACACTTCAAAGCATTTACATCATCATACTTTAAATACTCATATATGATTTGGAGTCTGTTCTACTCAATGGGAATCATCATCTCTGAGAATTTAAAGTTAATTTACTGTAACTACCACATGCTACTATTTATTTGAGAAGACAGTTTTCATGGTGTATATCTATATTAAACAAAATCCATAAAATTAATTTGTAGAGCACTCAGCCCTATTACAATGCAATGAAATGTAGCATTAAGTGTTTCCATTTTACAATTGAATCTCTGCTCACCAGAGGCCCTGAGTCAAGTTACATAAAAGATCTCATTACCCTTCCTATAAAGATCTCTTCTTAGTGGAGAGATTAGAAGAAAAGTCACCTACACTATGTTATCCTGAGGAAACATTATTCTGTTAAAGAACAAAGGATAATATTAAAAACAGAGGTTTGTTTAATCTTTAGGTTTTTTAATCTTTGATGGCCATTTTTTACTCTTCTTTCTGCAAGTATTCAAGAATCACTCTAGACAATTCTTTTTTGTTTTGTTTTTTCTCTTGTGTTAAGTTAACCTCTATGGCTATTGTTATTCCTGAGTGTTTTAATTTCATTGTGTCCTGTATAGAGTGATTTTAGGCTGAGTGGTTACTATAACTGACATTACCTAGTTCTCTCTGAATACATGGGTTTATCTGATGCAATTTTCTACACCACACAATGCTCTGTTTATTATTCCTATTTAGCAAAGTTGGGAAAGTTATTCTATTAAAATGATATGCATTCCAAAATACTAACTTGTAAAAAATTAGTCATTCATCTATATGTCTAAGTTTTCATCTACCCTTTTCCTTCATTGTTCAACATTTATGTTAACATCTGTAGACCAAATACTTTAGAAGATGCCACTGAATCCAGGGAAGAATAAATCAGCATCACTTTCTTCTATAAAGTAGCTCCTAAGCATAGTACTGCAGGGACAATTAGTGTGCATTATTGTGTAAGAACACAGTTCAACCCATAAAAAGCCATTGTTGACCCAGAACTATTTCCTGCACTGTTGGTTTGTAGCTTTCACCCTTCACCACCTTACCCAACCCCTCTCAACCAAGAACAATCAACCTTAGGAAATTGGTGACCAACCCAATCACATTTTCTCCCACTTACTGCCTTCCCTTGACCTGGCCACTTGTCACCTCTGTAACTTGATTTATGGTGGAATTATCTGATTAGATATCCCATGAGTACATGTTTGGAATACTGTAGTAAGATTTCCGGAGATGCTTTGTTGAGTTCCCGTTAATGGATGAGATGATATATGGTAAAAATGGCAATATTTTTATTCTCACTAACACGTGCTTTTCTAAGTACATAAATTGTTTAATAATTAAAATAAAACATTAACTTGCCTATCAAGAAATAACTTATCTTGGAGGCTGAGCTCAGGGCCAGCCTGAACCACAAAGCAAGACACTGTTTCAAAAAACCTTAAAAAAAAAAAAAGAAATAACTTATCTAATATTAGGGTAACTGGCTAAAAGAATCAGTAAGAAATTGGCCATTTACTTTGAGTTATCTGTGGTATAAGAGCTGGACAAGACTCTTTTTAGTCATATAAAATCAACTGAATAAATGTGTGAATTGAATTTATGACCTTTATGGTAAGCAAAAGCAAGAGATTAAATAGAATTGAGGAATGTTCAGTTGAATATTAGAGCAAAATTTATTGGTAGGTGTTGTGCTTGGCTCCAAGAGCAGCCATCCACCATAATTCAACATACTGTGATAAACTAAGAGTGAGCCAGCCTCGGCAGTAGTGGGAACAGAAATGCCAACCTAAGGCTCCTGCTTCTATATAGTTGACTTTTAAAATGTTATACATAAGTGCTATTGAGTTCAAAAAGCAAAATACTCTTTCTGAGTTGTATATGTTCCTTGTGTCTTTTTCTTTCCTTCTCAAAATTCTTTATATGAATAGTAACATTTGAAAGTCATGATTTGTATCTATCTAGACTTCGCAGGATGCAAGAATTGACTGCAAGTCCAGTTCCTTCTCTTACCAAAATAGAAACCTAATGGGAATTTTCTGTTTCTACAGAGTCATAAAGAATAATTTATCTAATCTCTTTAGACATCAATTTACTTTCCATAAAACAGACACAGTATCATTTGATCACTGGGTTATTTTTATACTAAAATATATATAAAGTGTCTGGTCGTGGTTAGTGAGCTGTTGTTGGTATCATCTTCATCAACATGAGCCCGAGAGGTGATTTTAAATAGTCTTGTACTTGAAATGTGCACATTATGGGCCGGGGAGTTAGCTCAGTGGTTCCGGCGCCTGTCTTGCAAGCGCAAGGGCCCGGGTTCGATTCCCCAGTAACCACATAACAGTACTGGGACCCACACCCAGCAGCAACCAGTACCGCATACCACAGTGCCGGGCGTGGTGGCTCACGCCTGTAATCCCAGCACTCGGGAGGCAGAGGCAGGAGGATTGTGATGTGAGTTTGAAGCTGAGCTCAGGGCCAGCCTGAACCACAAAGTGAGACCCTGTCTCAAAAAAAAAAAAAAAAAGTGCACATTATTTCCATGGTATAGTTTGCTTTTTCCCTAAAACAAAGTCCTTTTTTAATAACAGTATTTTTATATGATGATATATTTTGTTTTCCTTTTTAAAATTTTATTCAGATATAATTGATATACAAAAATCGTGCATACTCAGCACATGCATTTTGCACAGCCCTGATGGAACTATCTCAGTAGTAACACAAAGCATACTCGTCACCTCCAGCACACTTTTTGTGTTCTCTTGGAGAGGGTGCTGGTTTTGTTCTGTTTTGTTTTGATATGATAGTAAGAACACCGACCCTGAGATCTAGCCTGTTGTAAAGTTTATGGTACCATTTGGTAACTGTAAGTACTATGTTGTACCCCAGATCCCTACAACTTTTTTGGTCCTGTATTACTGAAACTCTATGCCCATGAAGTCATAATTCCCTATTTCTTTCTCCCTTCCACCCCATAAATGGAAACCACCATTTATTTGCTACTTCTGTGAGCTTGACTGTTTTCCAAAACTTCACATATATGGGAAAGTCCTACAGTAAGTGCAATAAGCCAAGTACAGAACAACAATTAGTATTTCTTATATCTAAGATTTATATTTCTCTATTAGCTAACACATAATGAACTAAGAATATTCATTTAGATAAATGGTGACTAAAACTAATACTAAAAATAGTTTATAGTTTCCAATAAGTCCATTGAAAACCTAATTCCACCTCATAATTACATAAACAAAGAGCAATAAACAAATTGATGCATTATCCTTAATATAAAATATTTATTCTTAAGGGTAAAATTTTTAAGTTTGAGTAACATTCATTCTCTGATGGAAGTATAATCTTTAAAATTTTTGTATAAATAAAAATGTATTTATAAAACAAAATGAGCAATAATAAAAAGGTAAGAATTCAAACATTAAGATCTATAAGTAGAAGTTTTAAATTCATTCATTTTCTATATAGCAGTTTTTTCAAAACATTAATCTTACAATTAATCATGCTACATCCAATTTAGTACTGAAGCTCCTTATCCAAGATATAGTACTACTCCATTTACTAAGGGAATAAAACTGAACTCTACTTACCACATCCAGAGAATTCTCAACCTCCCTGAAAGTTGCACCGCAGTAGTCATCTGTGTTTTTAAAAGCCACAAATATATATTCCCATAAAAGCTGTGCTAAACATAGTGACACACAGGGATGTCATGAAGCTTTTCATGATGCAGTGTGGATTTAATTTTGTGGGTAGCAAGAAAGTGCAGCCCCAGTCAGACTTGATTTATTCACCCTTATGTCACTCCAGAATTTCTCTTTCTATGTGAAATGGATGTATTGAGTATATGTAGTTCTTAGAAGTATTATATCTTTGTCAATTATATGTTTTCCACATGGCATCTCCAAACTTTTCTTGTAAGAAGTCAAACAGGGGAGAAGTGAAGGTTTGAGGTGGGCAAATGGTCTTTTTAAGCTTTACTGCTTGGTTCTGCAGATAGTCAGTCTCCAGTAATTGTTATGCACAGTGCCACATAATCAATACCTCCCACCGACGTTATTTCTGTTGAGCTTCACCACTCCTCTAAGATGTGCTGTTCTTATTGTTCTTATTTCTATCTTAAAAATAATGAAGGGCTAGGGATTTAGCTCAAGTGGTACCGTGCCTACCATGAAAGCATAAGCTCCCAGGTTTGATCCCCAGTACCGCCAAAAAACAAAAACTGAGGCTCAGAAGCTTTGATGAGTATCAGATGCAGACTCAAAACAGGACCTTCTAGATTTCTAAGGCTACATTTCTGTTCCCAGTCTGTGCTGCCTGTGAACACAGTCCTATTCAAACGCTGTTGCGGTCCGGGTGTCGTCTCCAATAACGAAGGAACAATAAACTGGTCTTGTTTGCCTTCACACAGGTACATGGCCATTATTGATCCTTTGAAGCCCAGACTGTCTGCCACGGCCACCAGGATTGTCATTGGAAGTATCTGGATTCTGGCATTTCTGCTTGCTTTTCCTCAGTGTCTGTATTCCAAAATCAAAGTCATGCCAGGTCGTACCCTTTGCTACGTGCAGTGGCCAGAAGGTCCAAAGCAACATTTCACGTAAGTTAATTCTCTATTATGATTCTCAATGCAGCTTTACAAACACTTAGGGAAATAGAGGTTGATGGGAAAATTAAGCAAATAAGACATGGACATTCCCTGTTGGGCTCACAGATTACTTGGGAAAATAAGCAGGTAAAAATACTACAGCATGATGTGATGTGCTCAGTAAGCTCGTGTAAGTCACGAAGGTTTTTAATTGGACAGTGGTGATTTCCATATGGAGTAGCCTGGAGATTCCTGGAGGAAGTGATAAAGGGTGAAGGCAAGGCCCAAGAGAAAGCAGCGCTGACAGTGACCGAAGTCAGCAGACAGGAAATCATCGCTCCATCAGGAAGCTGGAAGGGAAGGAAGGCCGGGGAGGAGGGGGTCTCAGTTTGCTTTAATTTGATCAGACTTGAGTTCATTTGTTTCATTGTGAAACTCAAACATGAGGTTGGAAAATCGATGGAACCCTACGTAACAGAATTTGGTGTTTTGTGTGGTAGAGCCACCATGAGAAAAGCGAACCTAAGAATGCGATTGATGATCATTTCAGTCCTTCAACTTCAAACTTTCTTTCAGTAAAGTGTGTGCTTTCCTATTTTCATGACTTATTTCTTCCTCTTAAAACAGGGAGTTGAAAATGATTAGGGATTATTAAAGGGGGAGTGGTATAAATATATAGCATATGTGCTAAAAGAAGTGTACATTTTCTGTCAATAAAAATTAAAAATATATCAATAAATATAAATGGAAAGGTAAAAAAAAATAGCAAAGGATTCAAACAATGGCCATCTTTTAAGCAGTCATTTTAGTTAATTCTAGTCTCCTAAGAGGGCAGGCTTCTGAAGGAAACAATTAAGAGGCTCTTACTGAAGGAAAACTAGGCAGCAGTTATTAAACAAAGTGCAGTCTTCTTACTATTACTATTAATAAATCTTAGATGTTTTATATTATTGCCCTTAACTGTCTGCCAACTAAGTTATTTCAAGTAATTTAGGATATATAGAATAGTTCCACAGAAAAGGAAAGATACGTCAGGAGTTATTCTGGCCCATCCCTCTCCTCCGATGTACATTTAAATACTTATTTTAGCAGTTAGTTATGACACAGAGCGCCAAGTGGAAGGAAGGCTTTCACCCCAGTTCTGGGCACAGGGAACTTGAACAGATTAAAAAAGGACTTCAGTTTTGTTTTTACCCTACAAAGAAAAACCTGCAAATATCAACTGACAGTATTTGGAACATACTCATGGGTGACTGTAGCATGAGGTTCAATAGATCTATAATATGAGCATGTAGAGAGAAAGCCAGCAATTTCTGGCATCTTTATTATGATTTAAAGCTGAGCAAACTCATTTCTTCCCCTCAGAAAAATGATGTGACGGTAATTTTTTTAAAAAGAAGCAAAGCTTATGTATACAGGGGTCAGCAGGTTGTAGGGTGAGTAGGGGAATGGGAAAAAAATGAGAATTAAGTTGTGTTATATCATATACCGGTACAAATTCTCAATGTTGAATGTGATCCTGATGTGTATGTATAACGTACCAATAAAGACTTGAATTGAAAAAAAAAAAAAGGCTGAGCAAAATCACACTCGAGATTCCTCCACGCGCTGTGTCCGCGGTCTGCAGGTACCACATCATCGTCATCATCCTGGTGTACTGCTTCCCGCTGCTCGTCATGGGCGTCACCTACACCATTGTCGGGCTCACGCTGTGGGGAGGGGAGATCCCGGGAGACACGTGTGACAAGTACCGGGAACAGCTGAAAGCCAAGCGAAAGGTACGTCTGTCCGGGCAGCTGACCTCGCTGTGTGCACTGGCCAGCAGACAGCAAAGCCCCATAGGGACATTTCAATGTTGTATCATTTGATATGCTTGCTCCTCCTACTTTTTAAAAATGCCTTTTAAATTTATTTCATTCTCTTACAATTGTGTCTTTCTGGTCACGGTACAAGTACCATGGCAAAAATTTCTCCTGGGATAGGGTAGTTACTTCCTTACTTATAGTGAGATTTTTTTAAAAATCACTTTTTACAAAGTATTTGCAAGTATTTTACCTGAAATTGTACAAATTTTGCTTTAAAAGGTACTGTACTTGATTTTTATTTCTGTAGCTCTAGATATCTGTGGTTTGCCAGAAGAATCTGTATCCTGAGTGACATCTTTGCTAGCAAAGCCTGTGATTTCTCACTTCTCCTTCCACACCTTCCTCTCTCCCTCCCTCTCTCTCCGCACTTCTCTCTCCATCCTTTTCCCTAATTATCCACCAAATCTGATTAACAAATGAGAATTGTACTCATACTATTCTGCATCTTAGAGAGCGATACCAAAAAAAGCATATTTCTAATTCACATTACGCAAGAAAATCTCTACAAGGCACAGTCTTGACATAATATTATACTTATACTGTGAAAAGTTTTTTCAACTACCATTATGTAATTCACTGAGTGAGAACTTTCAGAAATGGTGTGAAGTTGAAGAAGATTGTTAGTCCACCTTCCATCCAGCTGCTGTGTGTCTGAGCATCTTGGACAGGGTTACCTAGGAGGACTAAGTCTGCAGTCACTGTCACTGGCCCCACTTCAGATAAATTTGTTGGGTAGAACTAACAGCCACCCATGGCTGTGTCCTTAAAGTGCCTCAAGAGTCTTAAAACTACTTGAGTGTATCCATCTACTTATTAGTCATCAGCGAGGCTTCCAAGGTGGAAGGTGGAAAATAGACCCAACTTTAATGTGCTTTCCCCGGCAGTGACAAATGAGGCCATGTGAGAGTCATGCACACGGCACTTGGTCTGGCTTAAGCTCTGGCATTGCAGCCACCTGTTAGGACCTCCCCTGACATCCCACATGTGAGAATTATTAAAACCGTGTATTTGGATCATAACAACTGCACAGCAAAATTTAACCTAAGAGACCATATCTCATATCTCTTGATTTAATACACTTTGCATTGGCACATAAAAATCAGATTTTAAAAATCTACTGCTCAAAGTGCAACCTAATTTAAAATAGATTTTTGGTTTTAGAATAACAGATCATATGTAGAATCAAGAATGTTGGATCTAATAAGAACCTAAAATTTCTTGAATCTCTCAAGCTAAAATTATTTGAACTAAAATCAACTGCAATGAGAGAAGAAAATACGTAAGTAGAGGGGCTAACACATCTCCAATGTAGGAGGTTTTGTTAAAGAAATTAAATAGACTCTTAACTTTCCTCCAGTACTGAAAATATCTTTCTATTTTATTTTCTTGAGTACATCTAAGTAAGAAATTATAGATTTTGTCTCAAAGTTATTCCAAGTGCTTATTGAATTTAGAGTCTTATCTGTAACAAACTAATCCATAGAACTACAACTTGAACCTACTTTGGAAACAGATACACTATCCAACTTTCCCATGAAAATATTTTCATAAATAAAGATTACCTCTTTCTTTCCCATGTGTGTGAGAAAAAGTGTAATGACATTCTCCTATAAATGATTTTTTAAGATTCTTGGCAATGATTAAATATGTCCCAAAATACATGTGTGGCTGAGACAGATGAATCCCTGCTGGTGTCTTGGAACAACTACCTAGAGCGTGAATGCTAGAAGGCCAGTGATGGACAAGATGGGAAGAAAATTAAATCTACTGGCTAACAGGTAGAAAAGCTGGACCCCGAGCACTGTTAAAGCTTCCAATTATCCCAATTACTAAATGTGTCTATGTGAACCAGAAGCAGTGTTTGGATGGAGAATGGGAGGAAAGAATGAGAACAGAATAATCTGCATTAATTCATGGCAGTGTGTCTGACTCCAGGAAAAGTGTCTTCTCCTTGTATGATATCCTGGTGAATTGGGGACAGGAGACCAAGAGCACTTGCCGCCTGCGACAACAGTTTGTGCAGGCTGCAGGATTGTGCCATTGTGTTCCTCTGTTGGTCACAAGCCTATGGGGAACCTAAAACTGGATACAGAACTTATGTCCAGGTATTAAAACCATGTTCCTCCAGCTTCTCTGCTTAATTATATAAAAATTTGTTAGAATTGCTTTCTGGTCAAAGTGACTTACATGAAGGATAATATTAGTTTCCAGGGCCCTACAGTGTCCTATGCATTAATTGCAACAAGAAATATAAGTGGCAGATGTCCTGTGACTGCTTTTATCCATAGTAGCAACAGCAGCAACAACTATGGGGAAAGGCAGTTCTTTTTCAGATGTAGCCCATCCACCAAACTTCTTACTCTTGAAGAAGAGCCACTAACACAAGCTGGAACCATCATTTTCCTGTGCATTTCCTGCTCTGTGACTTAATATTTACATCACATATTGTGCTAGTTAGCTGGACTTGCGCCGGACATTTGTGGCAAAGCGATCAAAGTGACAGAGGGTGCACACGTGTCTCTCAAAGCAAGCCCCTGCACAGCAGCAGCCAGGGCACAGTGCTCAATCAACATGCTGGCTTTGTAATTTTTCTGGCCTCTCCTTAGAATCAGTCTATCTCTTACGCTATGTTTGTTACTATAAAACACTTTAGATTATCCAGATGACTGAGACATCCGACACTAAGATGTCGTGGAAATGTTCAAACTCAGACACAGTGCAGTTGTGACTTACCCGTCTCCCCATCCCCTTCTCATCTCTGCGCCCCCACAGCTCAGGCCCACACATCTCTATGTATCTTTCCTCACTAGCTTGTTAATAATGTCATATTGCTGTTCATTCTATCATTAATCATAAAACCTTTAAACTATCACACATTTTTCCTTCTTTCCTAGATATATATTATTATGTAAGAAATTTCTTAATACTGGATTTTGTAGGGAAATAAAAGCAAGGAAGTGAAAGCTTTTTTGGTTTTTCCCATGAATAAAAATTTATCTTCTCTAAAAAGAAAAGTCACAAATATTATAAGAAATTTATATAGAAATTCATGTTTATCTAGCCATTATTTCTCATTCATATATGTTGTAGTCAGGGCTTTCAAGGTAAATAAATTTAATACAGGACACAAAATTTATAGGATTATTTTATAATAACCAAAAAGTCTAATGCAGAGGAGTGCAAGAGATTAGCCACACACTGAAGACCCACAGAATCCAGCTGAGGGCCTGGAGCCCAGAGCAACATCCCATACAAGTCCATCCAGTGGCCTACAGTGTACAGCCAAGTCTCATGTTTGTACATACTGAGGACCTGTACCCAGAAGGCCCAAAGTCTAATGGTAGAAACCAAAAACCTTCACCAGTGGGGTGAAGGATTTGTGCCACCAGGCTGAGAAAGCACAGTGGCCACCAACAGGGTTGAATGAAGAAGTGTCAAGGGTCTGTCTGAGCCCTAGGGACTGAGGGCTGGAGGTCTGGAGCTCACTGCAGTGTCATGTGGAGGACGTTTGAGGGGCCTGATAGGCCTGTGATGGACCTCTGATACAAACTACTCATAGTCTATATGGTCTGTGTCAGAATATAGTCATATCAGAAGACGAGGAGTCTATGCTGGAAGGCACGAGATGTCATCCAAAGTGAAGACAGGAGCTCCTCCAAAGGACCAGGAGCAACTGTATCCCTCCATGTTTCTCCTTTATAACACCCAGGGGAGGAGCAGCCCCAGGATGGCTCTCCTCCACCCTGGCACATGGACCCAACTTAGCTAAGCTTCTCTTAACTGAACTAACGACTCAAGTGGACACAATCGCTCAACCATCAAAATACATTTTAAGAAAAGCTTCTCGTTGAGCTAATGAATCAGTGGGTGCCACTACAAAATGTCCGATTGTACGTTTCTGAAATTAGGTCAAATCTATAGCCCAACAGAAAAAGATGGAAAATGATGCTCTTGGTTAACACCTCAGACTGCTGGGGGGTTGAAGAGCATTACTAAATAAATGAAACAAGCCCAAAAAGGCCAATAGTTACTTGTTCACTCTTCCTAAATTCTGTACCACACTGCTACACCCTCATCAGGGAAGCTTCCTGCCAAAAGCACTTTCTCTAAACCCTTTGATTAAATATTCTCCCTGTTCTCTGTGCCTGGTAGTAGATGGAAATCAGCATGAAAAGCCTAAGAAAGTTTCTGTATGTTTCTTTCTAGTTTACTAGTCCCACCTGAGAGGTGGACGTGTTTATTTCTTTTTCTGGAAGAAAATAATCACTATAGGGAGAGAGCTACAATCCTTGAATGCTGAACAGTCACTTAGGAAGTTTTGCCTGTGGGTTACCCGTTCTTACTTCTATAATTGCAGATTTAGGGAAGCTGGAAAATCCCCTGGAAAAATGAATCTTAGCCTGCTGAAACCCTATTGATTGCCATAGTTCTCCACACTTCAGGATAGACCACACGGGCCAGGGACACAAGTTCACACAACTGATAATGATATCAGCTGGAGCAGTTTTTATAAAATCTGTAAGAAGTTAGATGTAATAGCAGTCTTCCCTGGTTTTATTTGTAAGCCTTTCCCCCCGGTTTTATTTTTCACCTTAAATCCACCTGAATTTTATTTGTCTGAGTTGTAGGATTCAACTTCAGGTTTCTTTTCTAAATGCTTTCCTGTTGTCCTCACCAACCATTTTTGAAAAATCAGTCTTTGTCAACAATAACTCAAAACATCACTATTACTGTCATCTAACGTTCTCAAGTGTACTTGGGACTCAGTACTTTCAACTCCATTCTGGTAATATATCGGACTTCTGACTGTTCATACATTATTATCACACTGCATAAACTAATGAAACTCAGATATTTGGCAGATAGAGAGATGATACATAGATAGACAGACTAACAGACAGACAGATAGCCATCTGACAGGGCAACTTCCAATCACATTTATTCTTTTTTCCCAGAATTCTCTTAGCTATACTCAATTCTTTTTTACATTACAATTTATAAACATTTTTGGTATTTGAAATTATTTGATTTGTGGGAGTGGATAATTTTTTATTAAATTTGAAAGAACTGAATAGTGACTACTTAGCAAAAAGATCAAAGAGTAGCCAGACGGATGGGAAATGAATGCCATTATGTAACTTACTCTTAACCAAAGACTATGGTGCCAAGTACCGCAGCCCATGTTCGCTGTGCCAGGTCCCAACACTGGTCCTGTCACAGCCTGGGTAGTGGAACTAAGACAGTTTTCAGTCCCTCTAAAATGAAGTGAAAATGAAATACACTAATGTGATTTAGTGGAAATTAAATGAGGCAACAACGCATATTGGATAGTGAGTGTTCCTGGCACACAGGACTATTCCCAGCAAATATGACCTGAATTGTAGACCCTTTACTATGGACATGTATGCCAGCATTGCGAAAGTGAGAAGGCATCACATGGGAAAAAAGAAAGAGGTATCTAACTGCCCATTCATGTTCTTAATTATAATATTGACCTACCTTCTCTAGTGGATCATAGTTTACAATTGACTTCCACAAATACCTCTAAATTATTTAATTCTCACACTGTCTACATAAATGGAATCTGAAACTACCTCACTTCTACCATGAAAAGTCCCCCAAATCATCAGTTTTTGTGGTAGTCTATGCATTGCTCTATTTTATACTCAGAATAATTTGCTAGGTCATGTAAGAAAAATATTGGGGTTTTTTTTGTAGAAGTACCTAAGTAAGCAAGTTGTAAGTAGAGAAGATAACAGTGAAATGGAAAATAGAAAGGTACCAATATGAAAGGCTTTGATAGTAATTGCCTGAGTTTGGTGACCATTTAGATGTGGAGACTGAGAGAAGGAAAATGAAAAGACTGTATTTCAGGATTCAGTGGCTAAGAAAACAGTCGCTATGGATGGGGAATGGAGAGTTCGTGAGGAGACCCAGCCCTGTTTGAATGAAGAGGAATTCATTTTGGAAGACAGCAGCAGGGTAGAAGTGTTTCCTGCTGCAGGAAGCTTATGTCACTTTATGCCAGTGATGGTGGCAGTTCTCCACCATGGCTGATCAGGAGCTCCAGATCACAGTGCACCACTGATAGGGGATTCCCAGGAAGGACATGTCTCCCCACCTCTGAGTGGCATCACCGTCATGAAGATGTGGGTGGCCCTGCTCCAGGGAATCTGAGCACCAGCACCTCTGTCCTCTGCTCAGGCCCTTACCAGCCAATCTCCACCCTCCTCACCTCCCAGAGTCAGTAGAAGACCAGAGAAAAACCTTGTGCCAAACTGAAGGCGTCTATTTATATTTATTGCATTATCTTTGCTTCATGCTTCTAATTTAAGAAAAGGAAGGTTTCAGTTAATGCAGAAAAATCAAAGGATAGTATTATTCCTCTTTGCCAGAGATTGTCCATTAGTAAGAGGTTAATAAAATATCCTTCGAAAAAGATGAGTTTAATAGCTGACAGTTCATGTGGTTATTTTTGTGCCCTCAGAAGTAACCCCATTGGCACCTCCCACCTTCATCTGTTTCCATTTAATCTGGCATCCTAATTAGAGGCTGGTATCGATCGTGGTGTGCAGCCTTTTAGCTTCTGACCCCTCAGCAGGAGATACATTTGTGGCTGTTGACTCTGTAGAGTGAAGACTGTCAGAACTGACTTGAGTATTGTCTCTAACTTCTACTTTAAAAGACATTATTTGATTAAAAAAGAGCCAACTAAGTGTGGGGAACTCTTTGGTTGTAAAACAGAACAAATCCAAATAATTTATAGAGTAATTAAAACCTAAGCCAACGAGCTCAAAAAACCATCTGGCTATTTTTATGTGATTTGGCCAGTGATGGCCATTATTTCATTTAAATTCTAATAAATAAGCTGTTTCATTGATTGTTTGTTACTTTATTCACTTTTAAGCAGGATTACAAAGTTTGATACTTTTCCTTCAACTATTCAATGTTTTCTTCTTTAATTCTTTGCATTTATTGTGAGACAATATTCCTGAGAATTTGGTTCACATATATTATTTGATTTGTAGCCTTATTAATATTGTAATATTGGACTTAACTGATTCATGATGTGGCCAAGGCATAGATGATTTAACTTCCTTGAAATTGTTATGTTAAGTTAGTGAAGGAATCTTGTTTAGAACCCAGAATAATACCTGGGTCAAGGAAATAAATAATCTGTTTCACGGTAGCACTCACCTATAATCCCAGCATTCAGAAGGCTGAGGCAAGAAGATCACTGTGAGTTCAAGACCAGCCTGGGCTACATCGTGAGTTGTAGACCAGCCCAAACTACTTGGAGAGAATTTGTCTCAGGGAAAAAAAAAAAAAAGAAGAAGAAGAAGAAACATTGAAATGAGGCTTGTGATATTTCTAGGAAAAGTGAGCCTGTCACAAGTGATTCTTGGACCTGTGGTAGAAAACTGAGCCAGAGACGTATTGTGCTGACAGCTGCATCCTCTGTGCCTGGATGATGTTGGAAGGGTGATGGATGGATGGGTGGGTGGATGGGTGAGTGGGTGAGTGTGTACGTGGGTGGAGATCTTTTCCACAAAACCCAAAGAGAACACGAAGAACAGGTTGTTTGTCTTCATATCCTTCTCGTGGGTAGTAAGGAAACGGTGTACCGTGTCCAGGCTGTCTCAGCTGGAGCCGTTGGTAAAAGGTGCCCAAGATGAGCTGGTGAGCTACCTGGGTACGCGTCCTGGGCTTCCCACGGGCTGACCTGAACTCAGTCGGGATGGGAACCTTAATTGTCTTTCCAGAGAGCTGCCCCGTAGGCTTCAAGTCTTGGGTGAGATAACTGGGAAGGAAAAGCAAACTCGAGAATATAGTCACTTGTGCGAGCTGCTGTGACACAGGCTCACCCCCCGCCCCGCGGTGGCTTAACCGACAGGAATCTAATTTCCCACAGCTCAGAGCCCGAGATCCAGGTCTCAGTGGATGGGTTTCGGAAGCCTTCCTCGGGCTGCGCATGCTGCTCCTTGGCGCTTCCCCAGCTCTTCCCTCTGTGTCTGTGCGTCCTAATCTCCTCTAATCCGAGCACCAGGCACAGTGGATTAGAGTCCAGCTGGACGACCTCACGTTAGCTTCGTTTTACCTCTTTCGAGGCTCTGTCTCCAAATTCATTCACAATCTGGACAGGAATTTAACATTCGGATTTCATGGGATGGGAAGCAATTCAGTTCAGCCTACAGCCAAGAGATTATTTAAATTCCTTAGAAATTGATCGCGTGGCCCCCGTCACCTCGGGGAGTCTGGTCACTTCCTGGCACCAAGCAGGAATCGTGCTCTGTTAGGAAAGTGACTAGGAGAGTGCTCCAGCAGGAGGACACACAGACCCCACCCACCTCGGTCCTGGAGCCAACATCGAAGGGAGTAACCTGTTTTGCTGCTGATACACTAGGACCTCCTCCCCCTTTTCTGCCCGTAATCACCCAGGTTCCCTTTCTCTTTTGCTTCTCTTTCTCCATCTTTATCTTAAGGGAAACAGTTCCCATTGACATTCTTTCTCCTTCGCCTCCGACAGTCTGTAAGAGCGGAAATCACAGTCTGCGCGTGGGCCTCTGGCGCGTCCCGCCCTCTCCACGCTCTGGAAGTGGCTGCTTTTGCTGGTCCAGTTTCCAGGGCATCTGCTGTCTTACATACATCGTTCTCCTCGCCCCACCCAGATGGTAACTAACTTCACGTGTGTCCTGCTTTCAATTTTCATGCGTCCTGAATGAAAAATGTAAATTTCACTGAGGATTTGGCAGGTTAGTCAAAAAGGAGAATTTTTTTTTCCAACAGCATAGAATTGCTTTCAGCGTTCAGGCCATTCCTCTCCTCGGCAGTGACGGTGTCTCTCTCCCCCATCTTTCTCCCTTTCTGCTTTTCCTCTGGCGACTCTGACCTGACTTATTTCTCTGCTCCAGAAATCCAGCTTTAAATACAGACTTAGTATTGTTCTTACAACCAAAACTACAGCACAATTCTGTGGTTCGGTAATTCAGAACTTGCCACTCTCGCCTGTGAATATACTCATCACCTCGCTCAGAAAACCAAATATTCTTCTCAGCCCCCATCTTACTCTCTTTCAAGTCAGGGGAGGAACATAAATATAAAAGTCGTATTTCTCTGTTGTATCAATACTTTGATAAAATGTGATATGGCTGCAATTATTTGCTGTACAGCTTTTCAGGGTCTTTTTACCATTTTGATGCCTTATTTCAGTGAAGAACTCAGAAAGATTTTCCTTTCCAACCTTACTTAGATATTAGATTTCTAAAATGTTGTAACTCTTAGTACATCTAGATGATTTACTGTTTATTTCTAAGTTTACAGCATTATCAAATCATTGCTATGCTTCCCAAACCTGTCTTTAATTCGTTTTTATTTCACAGTCTTCAGAATTTGTGGCATAATACAGCATGATTAGTTTGTGCTTTCTGATTTGCAGGTATTATCCTCAGATTACTTTTGCTTCATTATTTTATCCTTCTCCAACAAGAAGTGGCAGCAGTACACAGAGCTCAAAAATAAATTTTGAAAGCCTCTTGCTGCAGCCGTGTAAGCCCAGATGAGGAAAATTCTTTCCTCTGACACCCAAAGCAATACACATATCTTTTCAGGGTGAACCTGCCAAGGATGAATCGGTCTTAAAATAACAGAAAACAACACACAGAACAGCAGGCGCTCTTCTAAAAGAAATCGAAACTTGAATGTTAATTAGAATAAACAGATCCTTCCAATGATACTCCAGTTAAAGGGCAGAAGATCAAGTATGAAATAATTCCTTTCATATGTAAAGCATCTCTCTAGAAACCAAAAACTCATGAGTGATGGTCACAGATGTGCAAGCTCTGTTAATCCGCCTTTGACAGAGCGTTTTAGATTAAAACAAGGTGTGATGGAGACCAAGAAGTCCCTTTTCCCTTTCCTTGATCGCAAATACGAGCCAGGTCTCCATCCTCCCAGTGCCATCCCATCATCAGATTGGGCAAGCATTTGCTGGCAGATTTCATTACCTACCCAGAGAGCTGTGCAGGAAGGGCTCCGCACAGGGATCTCAAAGCCAGTGCCGAGACAATGTATAGAATGACTTACACTCACGTACAGATCACTAATAGTACGAGGAAAGCGAGACCTTATGTCTCGCAGCTCTGTTCTTTTCCTCGAAGAGTTCCTACCATTCCAGTGACTTTAAGGAAATGACTCTAAGGCGAGATGTCGCCCATCCCTTCCTCATGTGTTTAGTGTAAGGTGGGAAGTATAATCTGAAGCATCTTATCCTATGACAACGTCATTAATTTTTTAAATAGGTAAGATGCTGTATCCTAGGTAGAAGAAAAGAACAGCCATAAAATATGCAAAAGAAACTATTTTAGCCCATTAAACAGTAGCTTTGTCCATTCTAAAGGAAAGCACAGCTTCCACATTTGTGTGACTTGACAGCACAGATGAGACACTTATTTTTCTGAGATGTACAGGTTTAAACACTTGTTAATTTCATTCAATTAACGTATCAAGCTGTATCATTTCAGTGGGAAAAATCTATGGGTTTACTTATGTGGATTTTAAGTACAAGA
>PVIR01028868.1:0-21593 GCA_004026965.1 Petromus typicus | reverse complement strand
CATACCAGAGAAAAGATGCGATATGTATCTATCTGTGACCTATTTATTTCACTTATGAGGATATCCTCAAGGTGTGTCCATTTAAGTAGAAATGATTCAAACTTATCATTTTTTATGGCAGAGTAGTACTCCATTCTGTAGAAGAACCACAGCTTTTTTATCCAGTCTCCAGCTGATGGACACTTGGGTTGTTTCCAAGCGGTATCTTTTTCTAAACCATAAGCTGGTGTGGTGAAGCTTGTAAGGACACATTGCAAGGGCAGAAAATGGAAGTTCTTGTGGAGCCAGATGATGCCATGTCATTCTTAATACTCAGAGTAAGTTTACGGAGCAGCAAGAGCACCTCGCTTCACACTGGAGGGGTGTTTGGTAACAACCAGGCATCTTCAGACTGACGAGATGTCCGTTGGGCTGCAGTTTTTATTATATGGAAGCCTCCAGTTCAGGGGCGGTCGAATACTAAACCGGAAGATGCTTCAGAGATGTGCACCTGCCACCCCAGGTCACTGTAATATCTCACAGTAGGGCGCCTTCCCCAGCTTCTGTGTTGCTGTTAGCAGCTCACCGTGCACCCCGATGCCAGTTTCATCCGATCTCATCACTTTTTCCTGGCACTGTGCTCCATGAGATGTTCAGTCTTCAGTTTGTGTGACCTTATCTGCCTTTACTTTGTCTTTTTCAACACTTTCTTTATGAAGCTCCACTTAAAATACGCAGCTAAGAGATATGACTTCTTTTATCTGCTCCGTGCACAGCTACTGCTCTCTTAGTGTCAATTCTTCACATTTCTCATAATTTGCTCCACATATCTCAAAACGAACACACATCCCAGCAGATTGGTCTCCTTTTTTATTTTAATCTGAGGAGGAGATCGTTAATCTAAACTTTAGCACCTTCGTGACATTTGTATCAGCAATAAATTAAGCTCAGATCTCTCTCTTCAGGAGCACCATGAAGAGAAGGCACACATACATTTATCCTTGTTCTTACTGGGAGAAATTTGGAAACCAGCTACACTGATGGCTCTTTTCTCGTAGGGAAATTAGTGGCCTTGATTCTCAGTGGATAAAAAGATTACATTCTTTAAAAAAAAAAAAAAAAAAACCTTTATTGGTGCATTATGAATACACATCGCGTTCAATGTTGAGAGTTTGTACCAGAATATGACATGACTTGATTCTCATTTTTCCCCTTCCCCCGCCCTGCAACTCCCACCCCCTATACACATAATCTTTGTTTCCTTTTTTCTTTAAGATTGTTACATTCTTAAAATCGAACAAAATAGTCAACGTTTCATTTACAGACTCTTAACACCTTTCTGTGATAATGGTTAACATAATGGCTCACAGCTCCTCCCACTGGGACAGAGGCTCAGTCAACCCAAGAGCACAGAAAAGGAGAAAGACTGTAATTACTATGAAATAGGGGTGTTCCTAGAAATCCAAAGTGCAGGACTGAGGATCTCCTTGGACTTTTAACTCCCAGACCTCCTGTGTTCTCTCCTTTCTTCTTTCTTTGCGTGATCATGAGCCACTTTGTCTGGATCTGTTCTTGGTCCATAATCATGCTTTCTTCTTCTCTTGCTGCACATGTTGTTCCCCAGTTCACAAAGGAGAAAAAGCGGTTACTAATAATCACTAGGCTGTTTTTCATGTAATTTCCTAAAAGGAAATTTTCTCCCTCCCTCCCTCCCTCTCCATACTCTCTTGGTCTTCCTCCCCCGCATCCCTCTTTTTTCTCTTCCTTTTCCCTTTCCGGCTTCCCCTCCGCTCCCACCCTCCTTCTTCCTTTCTTTCTCCGTCTTCCTTTCCTTTTCCCGATGCCCCTTCTCCTTCCTTTCCCTTCCCTGTCCCTTCTCTCTCTTATCCCTCCCTTCCCTCTTCCCTCCCATTGCCTCCTTTGTCCCCTCTTCTTTCCTCTCCCTCCCCCTTCTCCTTCCTTTCTCCTCCTCCTCTTGCTATTTCCCCCCTCCTCCCCTTCCCTGTCCAGGTCTCCTTCCTCTTCCTTTTCTCCACCGATTTATTGTCTCGGTTCTAAATTACCAGAAAAGAGAATAACAGTTGAGTTAGGTATCATGGTACTTTGCCTTTCCTAGCTTATTCTCACTCTGTGGATTGGAAAATGATAATTTAGGTAAGCAGAAATTAGTAGAAAATAATGGAAGAATGCTAATTCATGACATGACCATTAACTCTAGGGTGCTATTTCTTTTTCTTGGAAATTTATGAGTTCATAATTATCAGGTTGATAATAATGTGTAATTATTTTTCAATGAATATATAAATATGAAATAAGACAGCTGCTTCTCTAGTATAAACTGACATATTGGCAAGTTTCCTGGGTGGAAAGGCGATCCTTTTTTTATCTCTCCTCCCATTATTGGAGTCTAAAATTTCTTCAAGAACACAGAATGAATGATGGGGAAATAATGTTGAATGTGAGGGTGAGAATAAGAAGTATTTCAATTCATAACCAGAAGGAAAGGGCAGAGAAAAAGAGAAAGAACATTTATGGCAGATGCTTTGGGTTTGAAATTTTGTAGAAATAGAAAATCAGTTGCATTTGTCAGGTTTCTTTATCACACAGAGGCGACAAATTAGAATTTCTGGCAATAAGTTAATAATTATTTCCCAATCTTTCTTTCCCATTATTCTTACCCATTTTGACTTCTTATGCCTTTCATACTTACATTCATTCATACCTAGCCATTAAAATTGTACTTGAATTTTCCCTACTTTGAATAGCATCAAAATCTTAGAGAATCTTTTATTTTGTATCTTTCTAAATGGTTAAGTATCTCAGGTAAGATAAGTGCATAATTGCCATCCTGGCTTAGCTTGTAGTTCACTTTTATAATAATAGAAATTAGTGGCAGTTTATGATATACACTTTGAGTTGTTCTAAACACATTGAAAGTTATTTAACATTGATGTGTAATTAAGTTTAATATAAAATTACTTTTAGGTAATTTGCACTCCTCTAGATTCTTCTGGAAAGTAACGTCCTCTTGGCAACAAACTCAGCATTGTACAATTTCATCTTTTCTGTTATTTTAAAAACCACGTTAGTAAAGATACATGAAGTATCACGGGTGTGATTATGTAGTTCATTGGAAGTGAGAGGCTCATTCTAACATCAGATTAGAGTGTAGGCTGTACTTTGGTGAAACTGACCAAAACCAAACTCAAGTGGGAAAGAAGACTGATGGATAGCCTCAGAGATTCTGCAACTTTAAAACTGATCTCGAGGTATATTATTTTTAACCTCGGAAAACTGTAAATTTGAAATTTGAAGTGCAAACAATGAAGGTAATTTGACATTTTCTTTTTTTCACGCGCATCATGTAAATGTGTTTTACTATATGTCTTGTTCATGCCAACAAATTGATTTACTATATCATGCACTGGGATAATTGTGTACTGAGAGCTAATCTTATAGGATCCTTTTCAAATAGTATGATTTGGGAGAGAAAAGGTTTATTTTGGCTCATAGTTTTGGAGATTGTAGTTCATGATTTGTTCAACCCTCTGCTTGTAAGCCTGTGGTGAGACAGCACCTGTTGGCAGTGCAGGAGAGACGTAAAGGAAGAGGAAGGTGCTGAGTCCCTGTGATGGGGGGAAGCAACGCCTAGCTCCTGCCCTACTAGATACCTGAGTTGCAAGTTTGTGTTCCCTAAAATCAAAGGATGAATTTTAGGAATGGTGCAGGTTAAGAGTAAGAAACACTTTATTGAGAAATAAAGCTTCTGCCTAAGAGAGACGGAAAGGGGACTTAAAAATGAGTGACCCCCTCATCTCACATCCCAGGGGTCTTTTATGCAGCAAAGACGCAAGATGAGGCAAGTTCAAGGTGTGGCAAAATTACAGTCAGTCTGTAACATTGCAAATGATAAGGTAATATTGGTACAGTGAGAAATCACAAAATGGTCAGAACCATGATGAACCAATAAGAGTACAACAACTGTGGTGGCTCAGGGAATACTAATTAAATGGGGATCCAATGAGAGATCAAGACGTGTGACAAGCATACAAGAAGTTTTAGTCTGGGGTCTTTTCTAGGAGAGGTGGGTCAAATCTTGGCCCTCTACCCTGGGAGACTGGCAGCTACCTACGTATCAGACTGATGCCTAGTTAGACTATCAGTCGCTGCTGTTTATCTTACGTGGGTTGGGTAATTCTCTCCTCTGGCAACAGGAACCTTGAGTGGAGGTCTCTGACTCTTCTTCATGTTGGCTCTTTCCACAGGAGCTTTTCAGGGCCAGCCTGTCTGCCTGCAAGATGTCTGTCCAATTCCTTTCCCTACCTATAACACCAGTATCACCATGGGAGGCGTATGTCCACTGACATGAACACCTCTCACTATGCCCACATGTTAAGGATTACCTCCCAACAGTGCCATATATTAAAGACCAAACTTTTATCATGTGGACCTTAAAAGAATATTCTAGAATGTAGCAATTGTCAATCTAGCAGTTTCTGGATGCAGGCCTCTTGCAGCTCTATATAGTATAGCACTTCACCAGAAGTTGCTACAGGTTCCTAATATATAATAAGAAGGTAACTGAGGACAAGAAAGAGAGTTAACACACTGATAATGATGATGGTAGGAAACCAGCATAAACTAGAAAACCTTTCAGAAATAACCATAGAGATTAATCAAATATTGAGGGTAAAGAAGATTGAGGATTAATGTAATACTAAGGTTTCTCTATTTAATTCAGATGAAATTTGCTGAAATAAGATAAGGAGTTGATATATGGTGGATGTATGACCATCAGGATAGGCCTGGCTAATGAAATGCAGTCTTCTATGTCTTCCTTAGGGAAATTAGAGATTTAATGGCTCAAGCTGCGAAATTTGAGTTGGTTACTTTATCTGTGAGCATTGCTAGGTCTAGATCATTCCAGGGTACATGCAGCATTTTAACATCCCCATAGATGTTGTCCCATAGCTTTATTTTCTAAATCTGGCCTTGTGTAATGCTATGGAGCTCCTACAAAACCTTCAATAGTCCTCTGCAGTCAAGAACTAGAATTTGGAACAAACATACTAAAATGTAGTTATTTAGATAAAGATTACTGAATGACTAAAGATTGTTAATCGTTTAATTGCAAACACAAAAACGTTTAAGTTTGGTTCCTGATATTTTGTAGTGATAAATTTTCACCCCTGTATGTTAAGACTGCTTAGAATGTTTGTGTGAGTTTCACTGTATTTAAGGTAGGTCTCTACTCATGTAAGTCAATTCCTTGCTCATGATTTAGTTGTGTATGAGGCCCCTGATCTTGTTTGTGTTGCCGAAATAGGGCTGGGAGAGACAGCTGTGACATTATGAATCCAGCTGGCTGCAGATGGATCTTCAGTGAAGCATGAATCCATGTTGGTTTGGTGATCCATGTTTGCTGCCTCCTGTTAACCTTCCAGAGTCAACACTTAAATCACTTGGCATTGACTATATCCACTTAGGTATAAGTAATAGACTGAAGTGAACTGGAAATTTTACTTTTAGAGATTGAGACTCTCGCCTATAAGTTGATTCATTATATTGTAGTTTTATTCACTAGTTTGTAGTAAAGTCTGTTTAATTCATTTAGCACATAGAACTCATTAGGTGCAGAAGTTTTAGTTGCTTTTGTGAAGAGCTGTTATAATAATTAACCTTTTCTAGATCCTTTATATTGTAGTTTCTGCATATTTTTTATGGTGTTGACAGTTAAGTTTGAAACCCTCAAAAAAAATAGAGAACCTAAGAAGTTAAAACTGAGGAAGAATTCATTTAGGATCTTTAAAGACTGTAGCAGTGTTGCTATTTACCTGGAAGAGTAGTAGATCAGCAAAGTTCTCCAAACTCATCTATAGTGGAAATACAGCTAATGTGCAGATGAGTATGACTAGATGAAGTAATCAACTAAAACATCAAACAAAACTAAAAATTTAATTGTGCCTCCAAGCAAATAAAGTCTAATTCTAAATCACTCCTTAAAATCATTTTGTATGATAAGCTCCACAGTGTCACCTTTTTAGAATCCTGTGTGGTATTCAGAGTGGCTAAAGTTACTGATAAAACTGTATGTTCCTCGTCTTTTATAACCCAATCAGGAAATGGAAATGGAAATGCAAGTTAATGAACTAGCTCTTGAAAATACTTCTGACAAATCTGCCATTTGAAATTCTTTCTAACATTTGTTGAAAGCAGCAATCAGAATACTAACTAATCTTTATACATTACTTTTCATTTTAAAATACATTGGGTATTTCATAAATTATCTCTGTTATCTCATCTACATTGCTATAATAACTACTACTTACCTTTTGTCAGCAACTACAAGGGAGAATAATTTCTTTATTTTGTGTTGATGCATCATTCTGAATGAGTGCAAGAGAGCTATCCTGCAGTCAAGGAGCTAAAAATATAGCTAGACAAATAAAGTGAGCACAGAAAATAGTTTAAAAATATTTTAATGCCTTTCTTTGAGGAAAGTTCATGATTCAGTTTCATGTCATTGATGTTCCTAAAGTTTATTCCATGCCTTACAAAAGAAATATGAATACTCTTATTACTTTATTAATTTAGCAAATGCTTATTGATTATTTACTATATGCAAGAAGAACTCTAGGTTCTGGGGCGTTAATAGTGGATACAATAGCTAATATATCTTCCTGTTATCTGGGAGCTTATTATCCAGTTTTAGATTTTTTCTTTTGCTTTTCAGTGATATATTTCTCTTGATATCTGCATATCTTTTGAATATCTACCAGATGTTATGTATAAAAAAATGGATTCAGGATCTCAAAAATATTTTATTTTTCTAGAAAAGGCCCACCTGTTACTGTGTTAGGGTTCAGCAAAAGCAGAAACTGACCCTACACTCCAGTCATAGCACATGTGAGGGAAGGGCTGACTTCCATTTTCATCAGGCACACATCACTCTGCTTCCTCCTGCTGCTGTGTGGCCCTGTATTCTCCGCGGCCACACCCTGGCAGGTTCTGAACTATCAGCAAATGCCTCTGAGAGATTGCATCTAAATTTTCCTCATTTCTGTCTAATCTGATATCTTGTTTTTGCTGCTTCTTCTTGGTTCATCAACTCTCCAAATCCTTTAAGATTTGTGACAGGGTAATTTTTCTTTATTAGTAGTATTATTATTTTTAGGTCCAGGCTAGATTACTGATCTGCTGACAGTGTGTCCATTCTGTCCTTAGTTATTGAAATTAAAGAATGACACCATATCTTATTCATTCAAACCTGTGTAACTCATCTGTGTACTTTGAAATTTTCAATCTACCTGAAAGTATTCTAGAGCTCATTGGCAAAGTGGACAGAGAGGAAAATGAAGCAATTTCTTCAAAATATGAGTCTAAGTTTCTCATTGCTCAGACAAAATACTTGACACCCGGAGTTGAAGGGGAAAATTTTATTCACTCACAATTTGTAGAAGTTTCATCCATTATTAAATGGCTCCAAGGCAAAGGTGGCACATGACAGAGGGCAGCAGTTAATAGCAGATAAGACCAACATAGCAAAACAGCAAGGGACCTTAACTACATCTTTCTGCCACTCTTATTTTACTCATTACTTAGGGTGGGTAGCGTTCACACTCTTAATCCTAGTGTCCTTAGGCCTAGTCCTGCCGAGAATGAATCACACTGTAGATACAGCCATGTCTGAAAATTATGAGGCTTTGGAGGAACATTTAAACACAAATGATTACAGTAGGTGTCACTGAAAGAGCTAGACAAGTACCAAGACACATTCTAAAGTGCATTGATTTCATTTCTCAAGACCTTTTCAGTGATAACATTACTCAGTGGAATAACACCAAACTGTCCAAGATAATTTGGGAGTTTTCAATTAGAGCCTATTTAGACCAATGAACCTAAAACAAGTAGGAGTTCAACACTTTGTGCAGTGTGGCTCTGAGGAATTGAAGCTCCTGTGTGCTTCTGCTAACTTCTTGTTATAATTCATTGTCAAGCAAATAAATTTGGATTTTCATTGTCTTCTAGATACAGGGGGGCCAAATGAGATATGCTATGTGGTTTTTGCATTTTTACTACTATACATAGGAGGAAAGTACAGCATAGTAGTTATGTCCCTATATTTTAGCTAGAGTGAGTCTAGTTCATTCAAGTTTAAATTCTAATCCTGTGTATCTACCATGTGGTTACCTTGAGCAAGTTGCCAAACCTCTCTGTATTTTAATTCTGTACCAGTGAAATAAGAGTACATTTCATTGTACTTACAAGAAAGTTAGTGGGCATACTGTATTTAAAGTGTACATGGCAAGCTTGTGATTTATAGTTGCTATTAAATTCTGCAGTATGGTAGAAGTCCGTGGAAGTAGAGATGCAAATTTTTAGAGTGAGATCTTGACAGAATTACATAGACCTTTCAAGGTAGGTGAATGAAGCTTTGGAAAGACTGTTTAAGAATTTATGTCTGCTTTGGCTAAAAATGATACTTAAATATCTGTTATATGAGTAACAAAACCATTTGAAATAATGCAAGAAAAGTAGAATTGGAGATAGTTTACCTTTCAGGGACTTCAAAAGCATGCCTTGTCATAATTATAGTAAATAAATAACGAAAATATCATTATCTCTTATAAAATTAGCCTTAAAAGAATTGAGCTTAACTAACTCTCTAAAAGTGTATGGATATTACCATTTTTAAGAAAAGGAACAAAATTTAAACTAAAACAAAAAAGTGAAAGAAGCTTAGAGTTAAAAAAGTGAGAGGGAGAGAAAATTGATCCTGAGCAACCCTTCATTAGCTATGCGTTATTGATCTGAGTCCTGGTTTTCTCAGAGAAATTGAAAAATGGGGAAAATAATCCTTAATTAGTGCAACTTAAAAACAGAAAATATGTTTAATAGATAATATCTTGGCTATATTATTTAATGGTATTTAATGATCAGTTGTATCTTTAAACCTTTTTCTGAGTTGTGAAGAATATGAGCTGCTGATATTACCATAGCAAAAATTAGTTATACAAAAACAAGGTGATAAAGTCGATTATTTTTCTGGCTGTTATTTCAGTATTAATTTAAACCACAAATTGTAAATCAAATTTTGTGTGGAAGATTTTTGTTTTTGACATCTTGATGTTATTCAGATGTGATATTATATCTGAAACCTAGACAGCAAATTTTTAGTAATCCTGACTTCCCAGAGCTAGAGTGCTGTTAACTCTTCTTCTTTAATTTAATTCAGCACTTATTTATGCTCTGATCCTCTTGAGTAAACATCAAATGCTGGCTGTGCCCAGTATTTGTTTGATTTTTCAAAAGCTGTTGAGGATCTTTCAGCTGAAATGTGAAACCCACATAGTAATCGCTAGAGCTACAGTCACTCTTGTTATTTGACTAAAACTGACCCAGACACACTCCTAACTCCTCTCAGCCTTTCAAATGTATAAGCCAGGGTTGTGGAAAGTCCCTTTGTGTGTGTTGCTGACCAGGAAGCTTGCACCTGATGGTTCTCTGAGTCCGGGCCATGTCTCGTGTGTTTGTCTCCACAGAGCGTATATCATTACAGACTATATGGGCATCCGCAATGAAAGTTTCATGAAATTAGCTGCAGTAGGGACCTGGATGGGGGACTTTGTCACAGCTTGGATGGTAAGAACATTTCAACTTCTCCCATTTCAAACAAATGTCAGATGGAAGACATATTCAGAAATGTTGGAAAGACACTGCTTTTGATGTTCAGACGTACACTAATTACTTCTTTTTAGAGCAGAATGAATTGTACTCTACACAATGCCAGAGATCGCCGGCAGTAACTGTGGGCCTCTGGAAGGTATCCGTGCAGTGATAACTCTGCACTAGTGTATGCATTTGTAGACATTGGTCAGTGCACTGCAAACATATACATTGCTAAAATTCACAGAAAATTCTTCTCTGCAAAACTATACATCATCCTGTGAAGATTTTTTTTGACGTGTACAACTTCCAGGTAAGAATGTGACCTGCTTTGTCTCAGAAAACCATGTGAAATACCCAGGTTTCTACATTTGCTTTCTTCATTGAACCTTTGAGTTCATGGTAGCTAAATGTTATAACATTTTTAACTTTTATCTTTTATTTTGCATTTTACTTCTTTATTCTTAAAAGCCTGCAATACATAACTGATGTATATTTCACGCTGAGCTCTCTGTTAAGAGAATAACTTCTATTTTTAACCAGTGGGTGAGTTGATTAAGCCTAAATTGTTGTTAAAAGATTCTCCCTATAAATTTGTAAGAGAATCAGCAAGTGCAGAGAGTGTAACTCTCGTAAGAGTAGAACAATGTATCTGTACCCTTCTCAAGTGCACCTAATTAGTTATATCAATACATTCACTTGAAAATGCGGTGATCCACCAAACAGAAGCTGATGTCTCGCTCCAGGGAGACTCCTACAAAATGCCTCATATTCCATGGGTAGAGCATCACAGAGTTCGTGTTATTTCTATGTGTTTGCTGCTTGCTCATGGGAGATGATTTCCCAGGACAATAAACAGTTGTGGTTTAAATGGGCGCACTGTCATTATCCTGGACAAGCATCAAGCAGAGGTATGTGTGCAGAGCGGCCCTGGTTGTATGTACCATGCTACATAACATATACCCTCAGTGTCCGCAGCCTGTACAGTCTAGGTTTGAGGAAGTAAACTCTGGTGTGCTTATAAGAGCAAAACCAATCGAAAGTACTTTTTAAAAAGCAATTCCTGCTGGTAAATGATACACAGTTATAAAGACAAGAATGTGTAGAGCCTGTTTCTGAGCCTCTTTGTAACCAGTTGATTTTTCATGTATTAACAGAACAAATGACTGGATGTATTCTACTCCATTAACATTATAATCTAAACTTAGAAATGATATTTTATTTGTAATCACTAGAAACAGTAGTTAGAACAGACTAGACATTGCGACGACGCTCCTTCATATTATGATTTTCATTTCCATTGGGAAAAGCTGTTTAGAAGAGGCTGTGTAAAAGGTGAAAAATGTGACATCTTTGAAAATTTAGGGGCTGCTGAAAATTTCTACATTGACTGTGATTGTGACCTGGACTCCACGGTGAATCTTGTCAGAACAATGGAAAAGAGAATTAGATCGTGAGTTCAGAAATTAGGGTTCTCTAAAATTGTCTCTGTGATTTAACCTTTCATAAATAATATACAGTCCTTATAGGTACAGTACACACATTTCTCAAATGAGTTTAAAAGTTCCTACCTGCATGGCACATTTTCTGTAAGTAATAAATATGTGGCGCCATGACAGGAATCAAAACGCGGCATTATGACGCGGACGTAAATGCTTTCTTGGTGTTTGCATTTCCAGTCGGGCCCAGGCCCCTAAAGTGACAGTGGGGACAGTCACTGATCAGAGTCTCCTGCTGCCAAAGGTTCTGTTTAGATAGAGCTCCCGGGAGTGAGAGCAGCCCACTGTGCTTCTGGGTCTCACGAGTCTGGAGTGTCAGCCTGTGCTGGAGTGGGTGAGGTGACCCAGCGTGTCCCTCCTGACTTCGCCTTAACACTCAGCCTGATGGAAACGTAAGATGCAATGGAGCAAAGGGACTCAAGAGCTCACTCTGGAGTCTTCAGGCTCCTGGCAGTCAGTTGACACATGAGCCGTTTTCTTTTCTATTACGGCATCATTTTTATCTGTGACCCAGTTTGACTCAGTTCTTTCCTCAGCTTTTCTTCAAATCGCCACTCCTTACCCTGCACACAGCCTTGCTCAGCTGGCTCAGTTTACTGTTGTTCTACTTCACCTCACTCGTCACTGAGCTTTGACTAAAGACTTTTCATGCGTCCTGGTTAAAGTTCCTGTCATGTACTTATTTGCCTTCTCGTGTGATTAGGTAAATATAAAGAGTTTTACAAATCGCTCTGTGATTTTGATTTCTCTCCGAGGTCAGGCAAAGCTTGATAACTTTTCTTGGATAACTGTAACATCACCTGATTCTGTGAGCTAGCCTGGTAACAACCCGCACTACGATGGCTGCTTTACCATGCAAGTAGAACTGGGTTGTGAGTTCTGTCAACTGCGTTCTAACTTTAACCTCCCAATGTGATCTTAAATCCCACGAGCCTCCCATCTTTACCTTTCTGCAAATCCAGAGCCTCTTTCTGCTTGTGGCGTATGAAACACTGACCTTTCCCTGACAGACACAGGCATAGAAATAGCAGAGGAAAGCGGGGCTCTCCTGTTTGAAAGTGCAGTCACACAGGGAGAATTTCCAGAGCACAACACTTCTCTTCCCACTTATTCACTAACTGAGCAGTCAGTTTCCACATAAATATTTATTTGTCTACATGTGCGCTCATTGATAACATTTTACAAAATAATATTTTTCCTCATGAGAGAAGTCTCAGGTATCTTTGACCTTCATCTGTGTCCGTGGTGAACGTGGCTATCAAGGAAACACAGGTGACTGCCTACATAAGTAGTCAAAGTGTAACTTTTAATGTGATTCGGAAATGGCCCTTGTTTATTGTTCTGGAAATAGTTCAAGATTTTTCCATATGGTAAGAAAATAGCAGGACTGATGAGATCCGAAGACAAGGCTTTTCATAGCGTTTAATCTGAGAAATCCCTTTATGTCTCACGCTACTGAACATGGCGGTCTCCCAGGTCCGGTTTCCTGAGCGGTTCTGACATTCGGGCTTTAGAGCAGGCGCTTTGCAGATGACAAAGGCACAAAATACCGGCTTGAGGTCACTATTTTGTTGTTGTTGTTGTTGTTAAATAACTTTGAAAAATTAAGATACAAGAAGTATATGAAGTGATGAGAATGGTCATCTGGCGCTGGGCCTGGCCTTCGCTGGTGGCAGGAGTCCATCATGAAGATGTGTTTTGTGCGGCAATGCTGGCATCCTTGCAGCTGTGTTTCCATGTGCTACTTGTGTTCTGTGCATGAAGGAAGAGCCAGAGAGGGTTGGTCAGTTCTACAGTGAGGGGCTCCTGTCCTGGGGTCTCCTCTTTAGCTTCTGTCCAGGTCTCAGGTGGCAGGAATCTAGACTGGTGAGGGCAAACCTGTGGCACGTGTGCTATTTGTTTCTCTTTTAAAGCAAAAAGTGCTAATGTATGAGTTGTTTTTCTCTAAACTAAAACCTCAGTATTCAGGTTTAACTGCAGTGTTGGCACTTTGCAGTAAATAAGTGGATTTGATGTTGCAGTTTGGATTCTTTGTCTCTAAAAGGTTCTTTATCAGTGGTCCAGAGGCTGTCGTGGTACACCCTTCTGCTCCTCACTTCATACCAGGAAACGAAACCACTTCACATCTGTGAATAGCTAATCATGCCCTTTCCATAGCCCCTGCTGCGTGCTGTCCTAGTTGCATTTTTTCACAGCAGTAAATAGCATATCATCGGCCATGGCAGAGCTTGAAGCTCCTGTCAGGTACAAAGGAAATGAAGTTGAGTCCTGACCTAAGAAGATGATGCTGAACACCTCAGTCCTAAAGCAGCCTTTGTTCCAAAAGCCACTCGCCGTGCACACCCACTCCCAGCACTCCCAGCATGCAGCTGGGTTGACAAGCTCTGTCTGTGGTGTTCATACGGATGTTTGTGCTTCTGCGAGGGAAAGAATCCATCACGAAATGATGTCAGAGATACAAAACACAGTTTACTTGTTTACGAGTTAGCTTTACACTCATCTCCGGTGCTTCTTGTGGCCGTCTGATTATCACATTGTGTTTGATTTTAGCAGTTTTCTTTCTTTTTCTTTGTACCGATAATTGAACACAGGGCCTCAGGCGTGCCGGGCTGGTGCTGTGCTGCTGAGCTACATCCCCAGCTTCACAGTTTTACTTCTTAAAACGTGTAGTTTCATCAGAGCCAGACAATATTATTCATGTAGAATAATATGTAGAAATATCTTTGGGTTAATAAAATACAGGCTTTGTAATTGGACTGAGACAAAAAAAATAGGAATTCTAAATTTGCTTAATAATTTCATTGAAACTTCAGCAAGAATAAGATTTTAGAAAAAGCACAATTTTAGAAATATAGTGGACCCCTCTATTTTAACGGTGGTGATCCTATGTATGTATAAATGCTGTATTATCAAAATATTTGAGGGACACTTTTGCTTTCTTAATTTGTCACAAATTTTGTTTCTTCAGAGTTTATAATTAGTATTTATGTTGGTATTGTTCTGTTTTAAAATACCTACAATACTTAAGAGGCAGCCGGGACACTCCTCCTGTCCTTGATTAGAAGCTTAAAGAGCACTGCACTGTTGGTCTTATTCACAGTCATATTCCGGTACCTGGGAAGGGACCAGACAAAAATAGGAGCTCAAGAAATATTTACCGAGAGAGCGAATAGAGAGATTATAATAGCACATAAGTTGTTTTATTTTTCTGGTCTGTTTTCTTGTGAGTTGTTGCTGCAAAATGGACATGGTGGGGCGTCGGGAAGGCGGAGCGAGGAGGACTACATCGTTTGAGGCCTAAACTGTTTACCTCCTTTCCTCACCCTACCTGGCCCACCCAGGCTGTGCCCTTGCTCAAGCTAAATTTATTTCTACAGCTGTAAAGATGCGTGCTCATGAGCAGCCTTGTAGGGAAACAGTAGGTAATCAGTGTAATTCTTCCGCCGTGGTGGTCTAAGCCTTGTAGGTAAGGGGTAGAGTATAAATCAACACTGGCGACATGAAGCTTGCCAGTGCTGCCAGAGTATGCCTTGTCATTTATGCTGTTGGCTCATGGGCTACTCCCAGCGCTGAGGAAGCACAGAGCTGGGTTGTCATGTGTCCCTTTAGTGACTAGAGTAGGGGCAATTTGTTAAACTTCACTGAAAAGTTGAAAGACTCAAAGGATTACATGTGTTTAAGAATTATTCCTACTCCTTCTTGGCTAACATTTTCGATCTAGAGCACAGTATTGGAAAGAAAAGTATTCCTTCCAACATACAGAAAAATATGAAATAAAATGTATAATTATATATATACAGATATAACATATGGTTATTTTATTGTCATTCCACTCTTGTTACACAATTACAAAGAAAGGACATAAAAAAGAAAATAAGGCAAGAAGGAATGGGGGGAAGGAGCAAAGAAAGAGGAAAGGATGGAGATATCTGTGTTTTTCAGTTAATCAACTTAAAAGTAAATTATCTAAGCATTTCTAGTACGCACGTGTCACTATATATTAGGCTGCCCTGTATATACTGAACCGATCAATGGACAATAGCCTGGAATATAACCGACAGCAGATCTAGCTTGTTACTCTGTCTGCAGTGAGCTTGACAATTGATATTATGATCAATGCTTGTTTTCCAATTATTTCTCTTCCACTGATATTTAAAACGACAGGATAAAAGGCATAATTCAATTTTACATTTAGTGCCAGAAATAAGGTGACAATACTATCTTTTCTTCCACGTAGGAAAGCAATTTTTAAACTGTGAAACATGGATTAGAAGGACACAGAAAACTCAATGAATAAATGAATTTGAAAATCGAAGGATGCAGACCAGTGCGGATGGACCCGAAGGCCTTGCACAGTCCGGGGATTTTTGCTTTTGCTTTCTTTATCTGCCTGTTCATTGGAACTGTTTTAGAGCTTCAGTCTCCTTCTCGACCCGTTCACCAATTCTTGGAAGATATGTGTTGCATTTCATACTTTATACCATGCAAATGGAAACTTAACTACATGAAGGGGTGTCCTTCTCTCTTTTTCTCGTCACCTCTCCCGTCCTTTCTCCCTAGCTTCCTTTGTTCTTTTCTGTTTTGAGACACAGGTCTCACTACATACCAGGCTAGCCGTGAACCTTTTGTTCCCTCTGCTTCAGCCTCCAAAATGCTAGAATTACGAGGAAGCACCAGCATGCCACGCTCAATCTGCTATCTTTCTGTAAAGATGGTATCTTATGTCACATGCGCTTGTATCAGGGATTTGAGGATAGAGGGTTCACAGAGGAAGTGCTCCAGAGAAACGTGGAAGGGAATGAATAGGAAAGAGAAGAGGAAGAAGATAAGCAAGAAACGTGGTCCCACGGAGCAGGGTGGAATCTGCTCCTCGCCTGCTCCACTGTGTTTGCTAGGCTTTTTAAGAAAGGAATGCTCCAGGGGCCGGGGAGTTAGCTCAGTGGTTCCGGCGCCTGTCTTGCAAGCACAAGGACCCGGGTTCAATCCCCGGTCACCATATACCATACTGGGTGTGCAGACTCACCCCAGCAGCAACCAGTACCACATACCACAGTGCTGGGCGTGGTGGCTCACGCCTGTAATCCCAGCACTTGGGAGGCAGAAGCAGGAGGATTGCTGTGATGTGAGTTTGAGGCTGAGCTCAAGGCCAGCCTGAACCACAAAGTGAGACCCTGTCTCAAAAAATCTAAAAAAAAAAAAAAGAATGGAATGCTCCATAGGCAGAGAGGATTGGATAGGCTGCCAGCATTTTCGTACAGACAAAACCCAGAGAGTAGATTTAATGGAACTTGCAATCGCCAAAACACGTGGCCAGTTTTTGGTCGTTTGACTGAAGTTAACGTAGAAGAAATGATTTTTTATAGTTCCTTTTTCTTCATTAGGAAATATAGAGGGAATTATATGTGGTCATTTCACTTTCACATGTATAAATATTTTAAAGTCTCTATAAATATTTTAGCTTTGTGTTTCATGTACCTTCAAAATAATAAGTTCTCACTAAAAAATTAATAAGAAGGAAGGTCTACCCTCCTGTGTTCAGATAGCATCATGAATAGTGACCAGGATCTTTTAATTTTTAGGATTCTTTGGTTTTGAAAAGTATAAATCGAGTATGATGAAAAAATAAGCTTTTAAAATAAAAAGTAAACTATATTGTATAGATATTGAAGATTGGAAGTACAAATTCTGACTTTTGCTATCAGCCTCCTAAATTCACTGTCTCAAAAATGTCAAAATATTCCATGGCACGCAGTAGGTATATTGTATGTCATTTATATTCATTTATTAAAAATTCATGGAATACGTTACACTAAGAATATGAAAGGCACTTAGGAAAAGGTATTGAATTGAGTTACATTAAAGTATGAAAGACATTGAGGACGTTTCCTATAGAAAGACGTTCCCTCTGGAGGGAAGGAGGGATCTTCGCTTTCCCTACCCTTCTCAAGTCTGCTTCTCTGAGTTCTGTTATCTTCATTTCTATTACTTGGCTTGTACTTCCTCTAGGCGGGTGCTCCCTTTGTCCACATATTCTTTATGCTTTTCCACATAACGTTCCACACCTATTATCCCTCATTGACCTTAAGAAGTTTGAATAAATGCCAGGAGGCACTGATATTTGATTTTTTTTCTCTTGAAAGTCAGTGACACAGTGGCATGATGGCTGGTTGTTAATATGAGCTCCAATTAGAATTTTTAAAAAGGAAGTTGAATGCTACTTTTGTAGTCCTTTTAGGGATAGTTACATTACTCCTATTGTCATTTTTTACCTTTTACTTAAACACCTCCTATAAGGCAAACTATTTTACATCTCGAGTAGTATACTCAAAATAATACTTGTATATAAATATGTATACATATGCACATTTAGAATAGCATTTATATAAATGTATTAGTGTAATTATATCTTGCATTCAAAATAACATTTATATAAAAATCTGATGCTCTTCTATTTACATTCATGCATATATATGCATGAATACACATGCATACATGCATACACGTACTTATTTAGAATAGTGCCTGGCCCTAAATAAAAGCTAAAATAAATGGTGATGGGATATATCCCAGCTACTTCTCAAAGTATTACATAACGCAAAGCTTTTTTATTACAAGTTATAATTTTAGCTAATATTAATAATCAGTACTTCTTTCATTATTTGACTAATCATATATGCGCGCACACACACACACACACACACACACACACACACACACTTCCCACTCACAATAAATCTAAGAAAAGGGTGAAACATTGAGGCTGAGAATTACACAGGTAATCAATGTAGAAATAGAATTTAAACTCAAATTACCTGGTTCCAAGTTATTAGTGCTTTCAACTGTTATGCTGTTGGCAAAATCAATATTTAATGGTAGACTGTAGTGTAACGTGATATACACATTTGGTTTCAATTATTTTCTTGTGAACATGTCAATTAAATTGGGTGAATGTTATCATCAGTTGGAGGGAGAGTAGTGAATATCTTCAGTCACCAAATGATACTGCCAGCACATCCAGCCACCCCTTCAACTTTATAAAATTCAGCTATTTGTTCTTATTCCCCCTTCACAAATATTGGTGGTGGAAAGCATGTCACTTCTTGAACTGGGAGAAAGTAAAAGAATAAGTTTCATATTACACTATCATTGTTTAAGGTATGTATTTCAGTTCTTGTTTATTTAAGTGCTTGGTGATTTCTTTTTTTTTTTTTTAGGTTTTTGGAGACAGGGTCTCGCTTTGTGGTTCAGGCTGGCCCTGAGCTCAGCCTCCAACTCACATCACAATCCTCCTGCCTCTGCCTCCCGAGTGCTGGGATTACAAGCGTGAGCCACCACGCCCGGCACTGTGGTATGTGGTACTGGTGGCTGCTGGGTGTGGGTCTCCACACCCAGTATTGTTATGTGGTTACCGGGGAATCGAACCCGGGTCCTTGCGCTTGCGAGACAGGCGCCGGAACCACTGAGCTAACTCCCCGGCCCAACTTGGTGATTTCTTTATGTGAAATTTTTTTCCTTTAGCAATCCCCAAGGATTTTTCAGCATACTAAAAAATTATATATTTATGGAGTATTCTGCATTTGTAGTTAAATGTTCTCCAAACATCAGAAGGAAGTATATAGCACTGAAAAACCTTGTACTTAGGTTTTATTGCTTTTGTTTTATATGAACTGTTATATCACTTTTCAAGTGACTGGAGTATTGGAGTCAACAAAGGGACTATTTTGATAAGAAATGGCTGAGGAAGAAGTTCCTCTGTTTTCTTTGTCATGTTGGAGATTGAACCCAGGGCCTCACACATGCTAGTTAAGCATCTTGCACTGAACTGTAGGTCCAGCCCTAAACCAGATTAGCCCTGAGCTAATCGTATTTGGCCTATAGCCTTCTCTATTCGTATATATCTGAGGGCTGGTTAGGAAATACAGCACTTCTTTCACCCTGACTCCTGAAATATGTTAAGTTTCTTGCAGGCATGGGCCTGACTCCATTGTCTTCGGTTGGTCTATCAAGTCGTTCAATGAAATAGCTCAAGTCACTTTTTGGACATAATATTCCATAAAGAGAAGATCCAATTAAGCATGCAGTTATAACTTATTGGTCAAGTAATGATCAAATAAATACCTTTGTCTTTCCTTGAGAAAGAGGAGATAAAGTCCACTTCCATCATGTTTTAATAACACAGACCAGGGCAAACAAAAAGAAAGTTAGGAGACCCCTGTGCACCAATTAAAAAATTCCGAGTTGTTCTTTCTTTGATTACTACCCAAAGGGTGGATGTGAAGTAATATGTCAATGAGCCAAGTGCTGTAGATGAAACAGGAAAGCTAGAGAGAAGCTGTTTTCACTGAGAAGACAAATATCTCTTTAACAGGATTTAAAATACAATATATAAAATATGCTGTGAATCTGTAGCTATTGACGAAGAGGAAAGCTAATAATTTTCAAGATCTGAGTATTTTTTCCTTGATTTATGTCATAATTATCCAAATTTCTGTTTGGCATTTTTGCTTTTGACTAGAGGTGATATCATCAATGAAAAAAAAATTTTTTTGGCAAATATAAGTGCAGATTAAATTTGCATTTTATTTTGCTTAAAAAGACAAGTTGCAAAATGAACCAACTTTCTGAACAGCTAGATGATAGGTATCTAAAAATAATGCTTTATTTAGATTGTATGAACACTTCTTTTGAAAAGCAGAAGAAAACTCCTGTTGCCTGTTGTACACTTTGCTTTCTTTAGCTCTGTGAGTCTCTATTGTTGAGCCATAGCTATCTTTCTGAAACTGTTGACACCCCCTTTGCTCTCCACAGTCTATTTTTGACAAAGTGCTTTCTCTGATTTCTAGAGATTTGTGAGGCTCAGAGCTTATTCTAAGTGTACAATCATCCAAATTTATTTTGATATTATTTTAGCTTCAGTATTTTTCAAGATAGGATCTTTTCACTCCATTTCTACTCCTTTTCCCCATAAAATATTTTTACATAGAAAGTTTCATAAACTGTGTTTTCTCTATACATAATTTTAAAATATTTCACCAAATTTTGATGCTCCCAAGTTGTAGACCATTATATTCCAAAATCCTGTTGTCTCATTTATTTATTAATTCATTTAGTTAGCCCATACATACTAATAACTCATAGAAAATGATCACCAAATGAGAGAGTAAATGTTATACTGTATTAAGTGTGGCAGAAATGCTACAGTCAGCCCCTCATTGCTTTGGGGAATACTCATAGTGAGTAGTAGATTTTGTTCTGTAACTCTTGATCTACTCACATTTTCCAAACTTCTTTTAAGTGTCTCATTCTGTGGTTGAGATTTTAATGAATGATTGTAGTTTTCTCCATTAGAGCTGTATTAAATAATACATGCCAGAGTTACAAATTCAAATGTCCTGAAGGCTGAAAAGACTTAGTAAAAATATGAGACAGCAGGTCTGAGATAAAAGGTCCTATGGGGCTAAAGGGCAGCTATATGGAACCTTAAAGCATAGTGCATGCAAAGCAATAATTTGTTTAATACAAAATATACTAAATGATATATATCTAAGAAAGATGTAACTTCAATACAAATTCTGTCCATCAGTCACCTGATACTCTTGTGTTATTCTATTAACATGTTTATTTTCTGGCTAGTAGTTTATTCAACATAAAATAATCCTGCCCACTTTAATGAGGTAGCCAACCACACCCACAACCAAATCCTCCTCTGCACTTGAAATCTGTTTCCTTCTCAGCCCCAGCTCCAGCTTTCCTGTTGGCACCAGTGGGCAGGGCACTGTTGGTAAGTGTCTGACACTTGCGCTCTTATGGGGCTTGTGAGGCTCGCACCAGGCTTTTGGGTGAGGCCTGGCAGTCTTGGGATGGCTGTGGGGCAGGGTGGTGAGTACAGCTGATTTCAGGTGGCAGGTGGTGAAAATCACAGTGATACGGGAGGCCCTTGTTCTTAATGTGCAAGTGGAGAAGGGAGAGGCAAACTCTTCCTTTGTGTAGTTTCATTCCGCCTCTAAAAGATCAGCTTTCTTGCTTTGACATGACCACTGGCTTTCAGGAAAGGCAGGGACTCCCTCCCTTCTGATCGTAATTGGTGAGAACAACAGAATCCCTGTACCACTTAGCACATATTCCACCAAACATTTAAAGCTCAAGTGGGCATGGTGACACTTACCGAAGTGTTAACGATGTGCTTGTCATCGTGGTCAGCTCCGCTGTTGCCAGCACTGGTGCAGAGAGACCTCAAGCTCAAGCTGTATTTGTTGACTGACCTGCTGGCTTTTTGTAGCAACAGGAAACGGTGTTCTGCCAGGTTCTTAATGAATGTGCATAGTGCAAATCTTAAATGAGTACAAATATTAAGATACCAGTATTTATAAAGCTGTTTTGCAGTTTGTAGAGAAGCATAGTAAAACAAACTTACTGTTGAAGAGGATTATGCCAATCAGTTTTTATTTT
>PVIR01028867.1:0-21579 GCA_004026965.1 Petromus typicus | reverse complement strand
CAAGAAGAGGGGGGAAGGGACTGGCAAGGGATGAAGGGGGCAGTAGAAAGGAAAAGAGAGAGGAGGAGGGGCAAGGGCAGGGAGAGAGGAAAGAAGGAGGGGGAGTAGGAGAAAGAGGAGAAGAAGGGTCCCGAGAAGCAGGCCTGCCCAGGTACCTACTTCCTCTAACTAGTACCTCCTAATTCTTCCACCTCCCTCCCAATAGCTCATTAAACTATAAATCCATTGGTGACGTCAGAGCCCTCACGATCCATTCATGTCCCAAAAGCTCCACCTCTGAATGTTGCTGCGTGCGTTGGGAACTACTTCAACACTTAAGCATGGAGGGTATATTTCAGAGCGAAACCATAACAGTGGGGAAATGGCTGTAACTTACACAGAGCTTAACCAAAGGTGAAGGGGCTCAAGCCTGGAGGGGAGGAACATGCTGCTCATTATGAAAAAAGGGATGAGGACAATGAGCGTGTCCAGCAAAGAGTGTCTTGTTATGCAGACGATGTCTCTCAGAGAGCAGCCACCTGCAGCATCTCTGTCTGGGTCATGTCGGACCCTAGAGTCTTCTCCCTGTGGAAAGATCTTGCCTGGGCAGACAAGAGACTTAAGAAAGATTGCCTATCTCTGCTGTGTAAAAGTGTAAAAATGTCACTGAATGGTATCCCAGGAGGTCTCCCAAAGAAGAAATGACAACATCGATTTGGCCTTCTGAGTTAGTTCTTGACTCTCATTACAGAAAAAGAATTCCTATATGTGCCAATGAGATCCACAAGCAGATTTAGCAAGTCAGAAAATAAAGGAGAATAGAAAGGGACCAGCGCGTGGGCAACTGGGGGTGGTGTGCTCGTGCTGATGAAGAGCTCAGACTGGCCATCTCATAAAAACACAAGAGAGGTAGGGTGCAGGGATGGCAAACAGGCTTGAGAATAACTTCAGGCTCTACTGAAAGACTGCCTCAAGGTCAGGGTTGTTGGTGGTGTTCTGGCCAGCTGCAGATTCCATGAGAGAAAATGCCCTGATTGATCACTAGCATCCATCACAGGACAAGGAAAGGAGAGTGGTATAAAGAATAGAGGCTGTAACTAGTCATGTGATGTCTTCAGGTTTTTCCAACTCTCTATGTCTTAGTTCCCTTAACTACCTAAGAATGACTCACTTAAATGCTGCTGAAGTCTGAAACATCTCCAGAAAATGAAGAGAGTTTGAAGGCCATTTCTTTTGAAATGAGCTTTCTAAAACTTGTCCTGAACTCGTGTATGCTCTTGATATAATTTGCTAAAAGTAATTAGTGATCGTGGAAGATGCACAATCCATCCCCAGGTGTGGTGTATGCTGTAACTTTGTCCCTCCAAGTCCATACTCCTTGTCTCCCCACTCTGCTACCACAGGGCTGACTTCTAATCTCATCATTTAGTCCCCATTTTGTGGCTTCCAGATGGCTTGACCAGTTGGGGACACTGGCAGAGAGTAGAGAGGAAAGAGAGAGAGATGGCTAGAGAGTTGGAGTGGGGAAGCCCAGGTATCCCATAGAGCTCTCAGCTGGTCCCTTGAGTGACATCATTGCTCCAAAACTGGATGTGTTTCTAAGATTATTTTAGATTCTTTCAACTATTTCTTCTCTGGGATCTTAAGGCAAAATTAATGCAGTATTCACTTCACCAACATAAATAATCTCTTTATTAAATCTTCTTGAATTCTCCTCATTTAACCATGATATCTTATTAACATAAGGATGCTGCACCTGTATCACAGGTTCTTATGCAAAATTAGCAAATACTGTGACACTCATTTGTCAAACTCACTTTGTTCCAAATTTGTACTCAAACACTAAAGTTCAAAAACTGAACATATTTTTCCATTATAAACAAAATAATTGGCTCTGAAGCCCAAAAATTAAACTTATAAATTCACTTTCCCAGAATCTTAACAAACTTCACAATGATCTCTTTCTTTATCAACTGTGGTTCTCATAGTTTACCTCTTGGCTTTACGCTGACAGCACTAACTTTCTTTGGACTGTGGCTGTGATATTTTATGCAAATAAAGAACAAAAAAATACACAGTGACTAATGTTTTAATCACCAAACATGAGAGATACCTATTATCTGGATGATAGCAAGGCTTCGGCTGAAGCATCACACCATTGTGTAGGGAATATTGTACAAATCAGGGTGAACATTACAGAATAACAGATAATGGATGGGTGAATGGATCAATGGATGACAGGTTAATGATAATGTAAAGGCCATCCTTCCCCATTTCCATATAGGATGAACTACGGAGCCATTTACAGTGTTCCTACAGTGACCTTCTAGTTCCAATATTACTCTTGTCTGATGAGCGATGGATTGAGTTACCTACTTTGGTTCTTTTCTTTTCTCTTTTTTTCTTTTCTTTTGACAGGGTCTCCCTTTGTAGCTCAGGCTGGCCCTGAGCTCACTATGCAGCCCAGGCCAGCCTCCAACTCACAGCAATTCTCCTGCCTCTGCCTTCCAAGTGCTGTACTTGCAGGTGGGAGTCACTACAGCTAGCATTGTTTTATATGGTTATGAAGATGGAACTCTGGACTTAGCACTTGCCAGGCAGACACCAGAACCACTAAGCTAAATCCCTGGCCCTTGGCTGTTTCATAGAGCTGCCTTCTCAGAAAGGAAGAGGAGGCCAAATAGGTGACTTGCAGGTGCTTTTTAATGAGTTTTATAAAAACTGTCCTTGACTCACATTTAGGGTGCAGATTAGAGTTAAGGTTTTTATTTCAGGTTTTATGGTTAGAGTTAAAGTTAGGACTAGGGTTACAGTTAAGGTTTCTACTTCTAGTTTTAGCGTTAGGATTAAGATTAAAGTTCAAGAATTTTTTCTTGTTTTTTGGGGGTGTGGCTTTAGAGTTAAGCTGATTTGGTTTCTCTCTTTTTTTAGATGTCGGGTTATGTTTCATATGCTTTGGTGGAGTGTATTTTGGGTCTTTTTAAGGTTCCATTTGAAGTCAATTATTTGTACACATTGAAATAAATTGCTGTCTTTGAAAAAACATGTGCTCCATTGAAATACATTGCTTCTATACTCCACCATACTATACATCAGTTCTGTAGAAGAGACTAAGGTTTTTCTGGCTTTGCAAGATCATCGTTGTTTTTTTTTTGTTTGTTTGTTTCTTAGCTGCAGCATTCAGTAGCCTCAGTGGCACAGTGGTTAGTTCAGAAGATAGTATATAGGTCAGTAGAACACAGGTTCAAACCCCAAATTAGGATGTGAGTGTTTTGGCTAGGATTAGGGTTAAGGTTAAGGTTGAGAACAGGACCCAGCTTCCTTCTTCCAAGCATTCAGCTGGTGCCATTCAGTAGAGCAACTGAACAAGTCTTACTGAGCTCTAAGTTTGAAAATAAACATTGCTTTATTACTGCATTTCAAATTTAAGCCTTGATCCACCCATGCACCTTTATCTTTATCATCTTTCATGTTCCTGCCCATACCCGAGGTTCCGGATCTCTCCAAGCAATGTTTGAGGAACTCTGTCTTCCGTCTTCAGTGCCCACATCCCTTCCACTTGTGTCTGTTCTCTGTCACTTACTACTGCCTTCCATGCACAGTGCATGTGTTCTGTTTTTGCTGGGGTGCAGCCTGGGTGTGGGCAAGGACTGAACATTTAAAACCATTCCACTGCTGCTGTGTCTTGATTGTTTCCAGAATATACTGTGGATTCAGTGGGCATCTGCTTAATGGATGAGAGGCGTGAGTTCACTGGCCACGGCTCTATAACCTTGTGAAAGGGGAAGTCCTCCTAATCTCTTGCTTGGGTGCAGTATGGATGGGGCAGCATGACTAGAAATCTTGGAAAGGAGAGAAAGGATGGTAGTGTCCAAGCTATGGGGCAGCAGAGTAAGAATGACAAGGATGTAGAGGAAGATGAGAGATTGTTTTAGGAAATGTACAACAGGAGAAGCTCCTGGGTGACAAGGAGTAGGGAAAACTCTGGTGCGTGTGTGGCTATCGGGACAACATCTGTAAACGAGAGACACTGAGGTTACAGAGGTCAGAGCCCCAGAGTCTCAGAGGACCACATTTGTCTGGGCCAAGGGTACAGCTCCAAATGGGCGCAGAGGCTCTTCTCTGGCAGCTCTTTGATCTGTTCAGTGGACAGCCCGAAACTACCAGAAGTCAGGCTGCAGGGAACAAACTTTGAGGACCATGGGGATGGTTTGCAAAACCGGGGAGCATGAGAAATTGGAGAAGGACCAGCATGCTCCGCCTCACTGACAATCTCAGGTCGAAAACTCAGTCTTTTCACTTCCTGCCTGGAACACACATATCTGTCACATAACAGGTATGTTTGGGAGCTGACCTTGTGCTGGGCTGTATGGTGAAAGGAAGGGGTGTAAGAGCAGGTTTGTGGGTGTGAGTGTGTTGGGATGGGAGGACAGGCCTGCAGTGCCTTGGAGGCTCTGGGAAAGATTTGGGATTTTTCACTGAGGAAGCCAGGCACCTCAGAGCTCCCAGGAAAGCTTAACCCCAATTACCCTCCTGACACCCCGTCTCCCAGCTGGGAATGTTTAGGGCCAGTTACTGGCCAGAGCTTTCAAGAATTTTCTGTTTCTGGCTAATCCGCTATATCCTTTCCAGGAATTCTGTTCTAACATGGGTTATTTATTTCACAGTTGGCCTGGTAACAGAATGCTGTAGAAGACTTTGCAGATTTGATTTTCTTATTTCTATTAAAGAAGGAAGATTTTTCTCTGGGAGCTTTTCAGACAATACAAGAAAGATGTGCATTTTTTCTTTGAAAATGTACATTCAGCAGAGTTGTTCTAGGCCACAATTTCCTCCTGAATATTGGAATAGTTATCAAATTTTTCACTTGAGAAGGAAAGCTACTCTACCTGAAGAGAAACACTGGAGCTTTCATTGAAGAAGTATGAAACTTCCAATATATATACAGTTATGTCATTTGAAACTGATCTGTCATTAATTAGATGGCTTTTTATATATAATTTCACTTCTCATTTGGCCCATGTGTTTGTCCTGGAGATAACAGTCCTCATCTCCTGCTCATCAGGCAGGGCCGAGCAGCCAGTTTATATACCACATGACACCTCCACACGGGAGCAGCCAGTTGGCCCAGCGTGGGACACCTGACTGAAGATGCCCAGTTAGAGTTTCCATCCAGAACTCCAGGTCTGGCTCTGAGCGACGTGGACAGATGTGTGAGAGAACTCAGCCCTCCCCCCACCCCCTTACAGACAGAGCAGCTTCACACAGCAGAGCAAGGATTGCAGGTCACGTGATCCGTATGTGCCCAGAGAAACACCGTATTAATCAGGAGAATCCAGCAATGCACACTCAGAATGGGTGAAGGGACTCTGGGTAGAGGGGCAGGAAAGTCCCAGCAGGCCAAGCAGCAATCCTGGATGGTACCCCCTGACCTGGAATGGTGGTTCCAGCCCTGCACACGTCCTTACTCACCTTTCTGACAGGGGAGTTGTGGCCTCTCCCACGGTTCTGCTGAGTCTGTCCTAATTTGGGATTGGAACACGGTCTGGGACTGGGGCACGATCTAGAGCTGGGATGGAGGAATGCTTAGGAAAATATTTCACCTTATAAACTTCCTTTTAACTCTTCTTGGAGACAATGTAAAGGCCTCTACAATGTGTAGGGACTTCAAGATACATGGTCTGAATCTGACGGTGGATAGGTTCTGCAATTACACATAATGCCTGAGCTGCTTTCTTCTGTGAGACAAACCCATCCTAACCTTATTTCTCCTTGAACTCTCCAATTTCCCACCCTCCCATACTGACCCAGATATATGGCTTGAATAGGACAAAAGGAAAAATAAATCAGAACACAACATGGTAAAGGTTGGAAATTGTTTAAACTAAATGGTTGTGTTAAATACACACAAAGCTGCCTAGAGTGTAACACTGCCTGTGACCACAGCACAAGCAAAGAACTGGCCAAGAAGAAGTCTGGGCACCCACGCTCCAACCGTGAGGTGCAGAATTCAAGTGTTAGACTTAAGGAGGTGGTGGTCAGAAAATAAATATAATTTAAGTAACAGAAAACATCAGCTCCTATTAAATACTATGTGCTAGTGTTTAATTAAGATTTCAATTGAGCTTCTTTCAAATCGCAAGAAAACTCAAGCCCATGGCTATATAAACTTTTTCTCAGAAGACCAGATAGCAAATATTCTACAAATCACATAGTCATTGTCCTATTTTGGTTTTAGTTTGCCATATTTGCATTGTTTATAAAATTTTAAATATGTAGGAACCATCTAGGCCCTCAGGCCATACACACCTTATCTGTGATTTCAGACATTCTCAGCTATATTGAAAGTTTCCCAGAGCTAGACCTCTTACCATTTTCTGATAGAGTTCCTTGGCCTTTTCTCAAATTCTTTATCAGATTTTCTCCTTTTCCTATAATTCCAGGTGTATCTACTAGAGTTGGAAAGTTTTATCCCTCCTCCTAAGCTTTGGGAAAGCTTAAGATAAGGTGTCTAAGCCCTCTAGAGGAAGAAAAGCTTTCCCCCTACAGGTAAACCTTCCCATCAAAATCGCCCTTCTCTGGTATCAAACTGTTTTCATAGTGCCAGTGACCTTCTTACAATGAGGCATCCAGAATGTACATTTGATAAATTTGTTGTGACCATTGCTGACTCTTTGTACCTCTTGTGTCACCTAATTTGGAGGGAACGCTGCTCATAACACTGTGATGCTTCCTTTTAGCTGGCAGTGTGACTACACTAAGCATTACCTGGAGAACTGATAAAGCCTTGCTTCTGCACGCTGTCTGTGAGAGTCCTTCCAGAAAAGGTTGGTGTACGAGTTGATAAACTGAGTACAGAATATGGACCCTCAGTGTGGGCAGGAACCATCCAATCAACTGAGGGCTCAGATACAAGAAAAACAGGAAAAGCATGTTGCTGACATCCCAAGGGCTCAGTTTTCAGGAGGCCTGTCCCAGGATATACTTTATCCCCCTCCACAGTCACGTGCACCAGTTCCCCTAAAAACTCCCCTCTGTCTACCTATCATCCATATATATGGGCAAACACTTCATTCCACAGGGACTCAGGTGGGCCACACATGGAGAAAGACAACATGTTTCAAAAACAATGAGGATAAGGTGCTTAAGTAAGCCCTCTAGTCCTTCAATTAAGAAAGAAGATGCTTCTTTTCGAGGAGTAGATGTGGAGAGAACAAGAAAAGGAAAAAGGAATTTTTTTTTTAAATTTGAAAATCATTTGAGACCTACAGTCTTACCTCATCAGATACGTACAAGATAGGTCTTGATGGAGGTGAGGAAGACATTTTCTTACGAAATAGGAGATAGACTCCTTGGGAGGTAAGCATTTGTTTTAGGGACATGAAGAGCACAGCTATTTTCTGACAGTATCTCAGACTCCTCACCATCACCAGAGCCCAGCAGCACCCACAGGAAGGGTCCACACCTTTCCACTGGCACTACATTCTGAAGAGGACCTATGCCCAGGCCACACTGAAAGAAGGAGCAAATGACGTGGTCCAAAAAGTCCAGCACACATTTATCTAGTGAACAAGAACAAATTTAGCATTTTAATCAATGTTAGTGCAGACAAGTGTGGATATGTATATGCATATATACATATATATATCAAAATTGAGAATTTACAAATAAGATCCTATGCATTCTAGCAGTGTGTGCGTCCATAGAATAAATCTCAAGTAAGGTATATATCTTCAGGCAGTGTATTTAATTCAGTTCTGCATACAAAGAGATCTGAAGCTTAAATTCAGCTGGCTTTGGAGGAATTGAAAATGAGAGAAATATAAAGCACTCTATGAAGCACGCACACCATGTTTATGCTGTTCCCTGGAGAGTCTGGAGTGTCTGAATTTTGTGCCTTATGAGTCTGGAAATCACACTGGATCAGCTGCTGGTTTCTGATGTCCTTGGGTGTGCTAACAGAAAGTATATGAAAACCTGAAGTTCCAGCAAAACTGAATCCCATTCTCTTCATCATCTAGGCCAAGGTGGGACTAGATTCCAGACTGAAGATGACCACAAAGTGCAGTTTCTGTGATGTGGCCTTCCTGACACTCGGTGCAGTGGCTTTGGGACATCATTTTTCTCAGGTTTACAGCCCCTAATGTGAGCTGGCTGATGAGGATGATCCGACAAACTTGCAGCACAATGCTGCTTTCCATGGTCACCACTTTCCCGGGATGGAGACACCACACTCATACCAGCCCACATAGTAGTAGGGGGTTCCAAAACCAATGTGTCCAAAGCTCACAGGCTCCTGGCGATACTGGCGGTAGTAACCTGGAGGGGTGAGAAAGACAGGGGAAGAAGATGCATCAAAGTCACCTGATCCAGCAAGAAGAGTTCTCCCTATAATCTGTTCCCAGACAGAAACCCTGTGTAGACCATTTTATGACAACTGATACTTATGAATAGATCATTTCTGTGAAATTTACCCAAGTATGATTTGTGAGGACAATTCAGTCCCCACTTTCTCCCCACAAAAGAAGATAATTTCAGCCAATCCCTAGAAACACTGGGAACAGATCCTGATCTGAGTAAACCACAACAAACAAGATTCCCACCTGGCTCTCACTGAGTTGTGAGCTTGCAACTTGCCAAACCTCAAAACTCCCTGCTTTAATGCATAGAACTTGGGGCAGACTCTTACCATTTTCAAGGAAATGTCTTGAAGGAGAGCATTTTGTAGAATTTCTAATCTCTTTGGAAGTAAAAGGGATGCTCTAACCTTCTCAAAAATTTTGAGAGACTTATCAATCACTCTTATTTTCAGCTTTTTTACTCCTGTCACATGAGTGGCTACTGGCCATCCTGCCAGTGAGCATACTGATAATTATTTAAGTATTTTTAGATAAGATTAAAATTTATATCATCACACTGAGGAAAGTAAATGGTTCTTCCCAATGTGGATGGGCCTCATCCAATCAGTTCAAAGTTTTAAAAGAAAAACACCTAATACCCCTAATCCTAGAAAGTACAGAAATCTACCTCTGATAACCTTCAGATGTGAACTATAACACATGCTCTTACCTGGGATCCCAGCCTGCTTACCTACTCTACACATTTTCAGTGCTGCCATCTTCCACAATGACATGAACCAACTCAAGTTAATTCTAGATAGAAAACTGCTACTGGTCTCTTTCTCTAGATCAGAGTGCTCTGATACATTCATTTTACTTTTTTATGCATTTTAATTCCTTTCAATAAGTTACTCAGGTATCAGACCACAATATCTTTTTTCCAAAATAAGGAAATTGGTAGATCAACACATCTCATGGCCTAAAAATGCCAGATTATTAAACTGAATGCTTAATGAAAGTGGTGGATTTCATGCAATCATCTGTTTGTTTACTTGGATGACTGATGTAGTTAGCAATATATCACCAGTTGCTAACCCTACAGATTAATTCCCTCATATTACAATATCATCATTAAATATGGTGTATTATCTGTGAAGCCTAACCTAGTGAACAAGACTGCACATTCACTTTTGCCTTCTCTTCGTTTGTACTCATGCCAGCCTCCCTGAGGAGGTCCTCTCTTCTGCACACTGAATCAGTCCTTATTAGTCATTTTAGAATCTGCCTCTTCTAAAGATCCCTAATATCCTCAAAGAGCTGCCTTCTTCCTACAGTGATGGTAACATGCATAATTATCTGACATTGGACAATATATGATATAATGTATCATATGTTAACACTTTCATTCTTAGATATCTTTTCAGGTATTTGTTTTCTCTTCCCAGTCACAAAGCAAATTCTGAGGAACAGAGATCTTATACATTCCTTTGTACCTCTCACTCCTCAAGGACCACCCAAAGCCAGCACATGGTGGAGTATTTTGATTCCTTGATTTCTTATTTACATTTTTATCATCCAAAGTATTCCCAACTTCTGTCTTCAAGTCATAAATCAAAGGCATAGAAACAGTGAATATTCTCTTTATGTACTTCTCTCCCATGCCCTGTGCAAAGTACAATATCACAAACATTGGTCCTATTACCTTGAATCTTAGGTAGGCCTTCTATGTAAGACTGAGGCCCTGTTCTCCCATCAAGATGTGAATCCACAAATTGGCAATGGTCTTCACCTCTACCCCAGCTATCTCCAATGCTGTAGAATGTATCTGAATAACGAAATGTAATGGATTAGTGATATGTCAAAGAACACTGCAGTTGGCTTATGAGATGGAACAAGCTTTGACGAATTTGAATTGGGTGCATGACTTAAACTATGTGTTCGATCTTTCATGTCTGAAAATGGTGATAATGGCAACAACCTCAGGAAGCATTATAAGAATTCGGCAAGATCCTGTACACAAAATACTTAACAAATGTTTAGGAGGTAGAAAGTATGAAAAAAAATGGGCCGTTTCAGCCTATAAATAATTGAACTTTTTAATGCTTCAATTTAAAAAAAACAGTGAGAGAATAATGACAGATAATAAAAAATTGTTAAATAATCATGAAACGCAAGCCAGTCTGTATAAATAAAAGGTTCTATTTTCAAACATATTGACATGGAGGGTGGGAGTCAAGCATAAGACGCTGTCCGTGGTGCTGAAACATAGCCGTGCAATAAGGCAAAGTAGTATCTCCCACCAATGATACCAGATACAACTGTACAATCTCTTGTAGCAGTTCTGAGGAATAGGAGGAAAAGGGTGGATGAGAAAGGAAATAACAGAGAAAAAAAGCACGCAGTGATTTTGAGGAGAGGTAGATATATGTAAATTGGCAGAATGGGGATGGGCAGGGGGATTTTCTTTCTGCACTGTTCTTTCCTTTTCACTTTTCTTTTCTTTTCTTTTTTAGTCTTCCTCCATTTCTTATGTCCTTCCTTTTTTCTTTTTTTTTCTTTCTTTTTTGAGACAGGGTCTTGCTATGTACTTCAGACTGATCTTGAACACATTATATAGGCTGATCTCCAGCTCAAAGTGATCCTCTTTGTTCAGTCTCCCAAGTGCTAGGATTACAGCTTTGTGCCACTATGACTGGCTGGCACTCTTTTTAAATGATCCTAGCTTCTAAGAAAAAAATAATTAAAAACTAACCAGTGACAAAACAGATCAGCTGAATGAAATGAATGAAACCTAAAATACATATTTGCCAAACATTTTACAAAACATATAAAGAATTAAAAGCTACGTAAGGTTTGAAATTAAAAGAAAAAGAGTTGATGTAATAGGTGAGTCAAAGTTAGCTGAGTAGAAATGGCATTTCAAGATATTAGTACTTTAGATACTCTCAGTACTTTTTATTTTACTCTCCTACCATAAGGAAAACAATGTCACTTTTCTCCTGACACACAATAAAAATCACTGCTAATACACATTTTACTATTTCATTTTTTTCTCTGTGAAGTTGTGGGCTGTAGAGCAGACTTTCCATTCCTTCCACCTTAAACTCATTTTGGATCATTAGAAAAGAAAATAAGACTTTCCATATGTAACAGATCTAGGGTTTCATATCTAATGTATAGCTGAGTTTTAAAAACATACCTTTGTGTTTCAAGGTAAAAACTAGTAACCTCAAAGTAAAGTCTATGAAACTGGTTCTTATTTCGGCAAGATGGAATTATAATGTGCAACCCTGAGGTACATTCTAAGATACCTGGTGTATCAAGTTAGCACCTATAAAATTGAAATTTTCCATGCCTGCCAGAGCAAACCATCCCCAAAGACCTACCTTTCAGGTTGTCACTAAGGTAGATTTTGTACCTCAGTGAATTACAAAGAACGACTCCCACAAACTTTTTATACCACGTCCTTTTCACATATTGCCGGCCATGGCAGTCTGTGTATCCTGGGTCATGTTTGAAAGCAAATGGAATCCAGATGGGCTCACCACCTTGACAACACAAAGCACACCCTCTAAGGGACAGTAGTACCTACTGTTTACTCTTGCACAAAGTATCCAATATTGAACATATTCATTAATTTTCTCTTTCCCTTTCCCTGCAGGACCTCCTTGCAAAGTTCTCTCATCCCCAGTGAGAAGCCTCTTTAGAGGACTTCTTTTATGTGAGCATACTTATTTAAGATGTTTGTGTTTCCATAAAGTGTTCTCACAGTTAAGGAGGACAGCCTTTGGCTTCAAGGAAATTCAGCCACAATGGGAAATGTGGCCCTTTGAGACTAAAGATCCCTATTCCTAAGTAAGGATCGCTACCCCTCAGGAAAGACTCTTTCTTATCATGCCCCTCATAAGGCCTGTTTTAAGCTTAAACAACAGATATTTCTCAACTTGTGTGGGAAAACAAATATGTAAAATTTAATTGTACGCTTAACACATTTTATCATTCCATGAATCTAAGATGTTCTCAGTGGTTATGTAAATAAAGTATCTGTTCACAATACTTGGTTACTCCATCATGTTTTTTCATAGATATTGACTGCTATAGTCTTATTAAAAATTCTCATCTCATTTTCCCATATATTAATATGGGCAGGAATTGTCAGAATATTATGAAAAGCCAAAAACAGTCTAACATTTGTACTCATGAGTAATCACAGAGATCTCATTTTCCATATTCAACTTGATAATCAAAGTATTGAGACCCTCAAGAAGAGAAACATACCTGGAGGCCTCACAACAAGGAGGGGATTGTCTGTAGAAGAAAAAAAGAAATAATCGACTTTGTATCATATCTCACAGTCATGCAAATGTTGCAGTGTTTATTGTAAACGAAAGAGCTGACTAGGATAAAGAAAAAATTTATATATACATATATATATAAATTTATAAATACATATATATGTAAAAATTTATAAATACATATATATGTATAAAATGTTTCCCTAAGTTTTATTTTCAAAGCATTTCCTTTTGAGAAAATACTCTTTTCAGTTAACACCTGCAGGTCTCTGAAAATAATATTTTGATATTGGTTAATATATAATAACTATTTTTATTTCAATTTGTATTAGTTCATGTTTGCAGGATATGTCCCTTACTTTTGTCACCGTATGTCCACCTCCCTCCATCTCTTGATCTACTTCCTCTTTGCAAAATATCCATTTCCCCCAAAACAACTGGGTAGTTTTTGTAAAGGATACAAATTTAATGCCTTTATAATCCATCTAGCCCACTTTTATTTATTATTCTAAAGAAATTAAAAAGTAAATATCCACACAAACATTTGTATACAAATATTTACAGCATCTTTAGTTGTAGTAATCCAAAAGGTAGAAATAATTCAAGTGTTTGTCAACAAGTGATTAGATTTAAAAAAGAATAAATTATGATTATGAAATTTTCGGTGCTGGAAACTGACCCCCAGGCTTCACCCATGCCATCCACACTTCTTCACTTCCTCATTTCCAATTTCCTGTGAATTTTAACTTGTATAGAGATTCCTCATAATCAGTATACAAAATATTCTATCACCCCAAATCTCCCTGCCCTTTGTATAGAAAGTTCACTTGGTGTCATCTGTTAGTATGTACAGATGGGGTGACTTGCCATCAGTGCAAGGGAAAAGGGCTTGTTTTGCCTCCTATTCTTGCTACGTTAAGTTTTACCAGTTACTAGAAAAGTCTCCGGTTCTCCGTGGTGGGGTGGAAGGATACAACTCAAAACAACAGTAGCACAGACCACAAAAACTCTAACTTCACAGTAGATCCAGAGTTACACTTATTTACTTCCCACATGAATTTTTATATGTCATCATTCACTAAATTGATGATTTTCCTCCTGTAGCCTAATCCCTTTCAGCAGCACAACACACTGAAAGAGTCTCGAGTAAGCTAACTGAACAAAGAAAAAAAATGAAGGTGGCCTGAGTAAATAATTGTCAACTTTTTGAGTGTGAGAAGGTCTCTTGGGAGCTCGCTGAAAGTGAGTTTTATGAATCTCACCTCTAAAATTCTTATTTAGAGCCCCAGGTGAAATCTCCACAAAGAATCTCACATAGGATAGAGGAGGTCCTTCACTTCGAGGAGAGAGCAAAAAAGAGATGGCTTTTCAGAAGTTTGTTTGCACAGCTCGAAATTACACTCACTGCAGTGTACTGCTCCCTACCCTCCTAGATTTCAGACCTGAGTTTCTTGGTAGCCTTTTGGATTTTAATTACTTATTGTTTAAGTTTTCATTGATCAAATTAATTCTGATAATTACTAAAGACCCACTATGCTTTTATGAAATACAGCCGTAAACATACATACATTCCATACTTAGAGAATTAACCACTGCTAATGTTTTTTCCTTTTTATTTCTCATTAATCACTAACAAGAAACATATTTCTTACATGAAATAACTGAAAACCTTTTCGAGTTTTCTGCCTATATTTCCACTATAAAGCATACTCTCACAATAGATTTTATTTTTCCCATAGATTGACTCACAACACTTAACAGTATCTTTTAGTGACAACTTTTCCTGCATTGGACTACATGTAAGAAGTAATCTGACCAAGTAGAAACTTGAGCCCTATGTGTGCAAGGCTGTCCCAGCCAACTTGTTCTAAAGTCCATCTTGATTTCCTCAATAGAAAGTCACCAACCTAAGTTCTGCCACGGTGAGCCAGCTCAGCTCATGCTGTGTCAGAGACCCCAGACTTTACAGATTTTATTGATGAGCCTGAGTTCTCCAGCCACCAACATTTTAGGACATAAGGACATGCTCTGAATGACATGTACCTCTTTAAGACTACATGCTGTTTTAATTAAATCACCTACATCTCTACTTCCTACACAAGAGGATCTCAGATCTTACACACATGGCTAACTAAAGAAACAACTGCCCCCCTTCCCCCCACTGGCCACCTGACATGAAGTTTTTCAGTTGTTTGCAATGAAAAGAAATTCTCTAAACTTTAGAACTAAATTCTGTACAGACATATGTTCAGATTTATTTTTCCCACCTAGATGAAAATTAGATATTTTTCCTCTCAGTAGAATGACTTTTATGCTCTATAGAGAGCTAAAAAAGACTTTAATACCATACAAAGTGTTAACTTAACAGAATAAAAATATTCTTTATTGTATAATGAGATGTTTGACATAAACACATCATATAAAATGGTGAGAAGTTTATTTTAATTTTCTATTATACTCATTCTTCTAGATTACTTATTTTATTTTTAAAAAGAAGAATAGGAAGTTTTACATACCTGACTCTGTAACAAATGAAACTGAAGAGCTGATAGGTCCATAGCCATGAGGATTTTTGGCTTGAACTTTAAAATAATACCTGAAATTGAAGAAAGCATCCATTGAATGAAAAATTTTTGTGACTTCTGTATAACAAGAGAGATTCAAGAGCAGCAACTATGTGGCACACTTGGAGTCACATTTTTGTTTTTACAAATATTCATATCATTCATGATCTTCATATTTTTCTATACTTTCTAATTTTAATAATTTTTTGAAACAGGACAATTAACATAGCATAGACACATGGCTAATGGGAATAGGACGGGGGCATGAGACACACAGGCGGCTCAAAGACCACATGTTCCCACAACAGCATGTGCTCCCCACTCAGAGGAAGCTCCCCAGGTCATCCCCCGGGGAGACCTGCTCTTGTTCTAGCTTAAGACTCAGATCCCTGAGCTCCTCAGGCAAGAAGTTGGCCCAACAAAACATTCAGAGTAGAGCTGAAATGTTAGCTTCGTTCTCATCACTAGAGTCCATGTAAAAAAGCAAGATGTCAGGTCAAACCATGACGCAGCTCATGACTAGCCAGGAGAGGGTACAGAGGACCAGATATGACCATCTTCCATGGAAGTAACAAGACAGTGATGTCTTGGGCCCATGATGAGCACTAGGACTGGCTCTAGAGTCACAGGTGGATGTCCTGACTCATGTGCTTGTGCTTCACAAGGTAAGAGGACTAAGCCTGGAAAAGAAAAGTAAAAAAGGCCTGGAAGAAAGGAAAAGTTTTGCTATAGAACTAAACTCTGTTTTGGGATAGTGAGTATGCTGGAGGGCCCACTGCTGTGTCTGCTAGCTCACGGAGAGGGAGTCGAAGCTGAATCTTATTTAGTATTCTCTGGGCTGAAGAGACAAAAAGCAGAGGGTCTCTCTCAAGCTTTGTGATTTCCTTGCCCCCATGAATCCAGACATCATCTGGCTTTCCTGGGACTTCACCACATATGGAAAAGACAGTGAAACATCCCTGTGAGTGGTGATCCTCTGCACTTTACAGGGTCTTTTCCTCTGGCTTTTTCCCAGCAAAAATGTCACACTTTAACGTCCCAACATTCTTTATTTGATGAAGTCACTCACAAAGATTGCACATTCTAATTAAAATGTACTAAAGTTTTAAAAGGTGAATTTTTTACATGCAGAGGACAGAGGGTCATGTCCATTGCACTGAGGGCTTTGGCCACAAGCCTCTCAGCAGGGACGATCACTGAGGCTGGCCCGACTCGAAAGTACACAGAGAGGTTTTCCTATGGGCTTGACTAACCAAATTATTCACATCTAATTGAAGAGTATTTTTAAACTTCAAATCTTTTCAAAAGATATGCACAATTAAGAACATGTGTGTTTCCAAATCCCAGTGCACTGTGCAGGGTGTTTCTCCGGTTATGCACACTTTTATCCAGTGGTTGTGGGCTGATTTAAGGCCAGTCTCTGTAGGTTGTTCAAGCAGTGGTCTGGCATGTATCAGTGATGCCGCTCAAATTTCATACATACTGTCTTTCATTAAAATGAAGAAGTTAACGCATAATGAAACGCCCATATTCAGGAACAACAGCTACACTTCTACTGAATAAGATCTGCTGGAACTATCCTAAAACACTGTCCCCAGCTCCACAGAGAAAACACCTTTGTGCTAGTGGAAGGATGACCAGCAGGCTGTGAGACACCATTCAGATGGATTTGTTTGTGTCGATGCTATTTTATCACCAAAACTTAAGTGTTCTACAAATCTACCTTCCTTGTTGACATCACAAGATTCCAATCCTGGGCTGAGAATTTAGTTCAGTGATTCTGATGTCTGCCTGGCAAGCACAAGGTCCCAAGTTCGATCCCCAGTACCACATATCACAGTGCTGGGCATAGTGGCTCACACTTGTAATCCTAGCACTCAGGAGGCAGAGGCAGGAGGATTGCTGTCAGTTCGAGGCTCGCCTGTGCTGCATAGTGAGTTCAGGGCCAGCCTGAACTACAAAATGAGACCTTGTCTCAATATAAATAAATAAATAACCAAAAACAAAAAAGATTCTAGTCCTCCAGAAAGTCCCCACATGCTAAATCCAAAGACTTATGTCCATATGAGCCTCACCTACTATGTCCAAATACATTTAACTATGTTGAGTTATAAAACATGAATTTATGATAAACATAAAATTCCCACTTTCAAAAGCCAAGTTATACTTTTTCTACCAATTAAAACATGCATTTCATACTCTGAACATTAGTCCTCTCTGCCTCATCCAGAGAGTAAAAATATCCCAGGCCTCGCCATCTCACATAAGCTCTTGGCAGCAGCCTTGATTAGCATAATGCCAACAAGTCTTGGTACAGTAAGAGTGGACTGAACATTTGCAGAGTCTAGAGACCAACTGAGGCCAAGGTTGGTGGATAAAGTAGATCATTCTCAGTTCAAGTCAGAAGTGAAAAGCAATTATAAATGACCAAAGCTGACTGTTAGGCTCTGACTTCTCATTTCCTGTGCCAACTCTGAGGCTGGCTTCCCAGATGCCACAGGAGGAGATACTGACTCAGCAGATGTGACACCACAGTGTCACTCTGCATTTGGGTAACATATGAGTGTCCTCACGTCAGCCACACTGTCCTGGCTGTGAAATGTAGGTGCTGCTCAGGAGAGTTTCCAGGACTTTTGAATGGGAGTCAGTCATGCTATGCCTGCATCTGCTCTCGTCCCCAGAGCAAATGAGGCCACATTCCCGGAAAGGGGGAGAGCCAGAGGAAGGCAGAACCCCGCTGTTCATTCCATCTCCTTTTAAGCCCCTGCTTTTCCCAGGACACCCATGCTTTGGGAAATCTTCTGCCATGAGCAATTTTGCCTTTTTCTAGCTACACTGCTGTTTCTGTGTTAGCCAGACTTCCCCAGGAAGTCACGTAACTGCTTTCTTGGTCCTCGGGCTCAAGGGAGTAAAATGTCCCTCATCTTGTACACTCCTGGCAGTGTACTTTTTCATGATAATAACCACAGGGAGGTGAGATTTATGTTGGTCTTTTTAAAATTCTGTCTCGCTAGATGTGGTGGTATGTGCTGTGCTACACAGCAAGACCCTATCTCAAAAACACAAAAACTAAAAAATTCTGTCTCCTCTACCAGTAAGGTCTATAAGCACAAGACCGTAAGGTCTAAGACAGCGATAAGCACTGCACCCGTATGCCCTAAACTCTATGTTCTTGAATTGGTACCTGGTCCAGAATAAACATTCAAGACCTTATTGGATGAACTGTGGCACAAGTGGCTGTCTCAAGAGCGAGTGAGTGGTCATGCTATACAACTATCTCCTGAGATTATTCAGGACTGGACCTGAGTATAGCAGCAGAAGTGGTGGAGACAACCTTGAGCTTGGGGAGGAATCAGAGGCTGCAGTTCAAATTCTGTTGCAGGAACTGTGTGGCAAAACATGTGGATAGTGTCTTTCAGTTTTTGATTTGGCAGCTGTGCTCCAAAAGCACTGTTACTGCACACAATAAAAATGGGCGGGGACCCCATTTTCTCTACTTTTTGTCATTTTTCTTTTCTTTGGTTAATCAATTTTTCGTTACTATCGGAGAAAAAGAATAAAAAATGCTTTCTCAGTTTCTTGTTTTATGACTTGTTTTTCATTTTCCAAATCCTTAAATTCACAACAGTTTATGAGAGTTTGACTCAAGAGAATTAAAACATCCCAAAGTGATTTCTCTGCTTTTTCAGAAGCCCTGGGCTGTTGTCCAGACGCCATCCTCTCAAGCATATGTCTGTTTAATGAGTGTTTTATTTCTGCCTTCACCAAGTTCTCCTCTGGATAGAAATGAGAAATTTCAGCTTTACCTTCATACCACTCTGAGCTCTTTGCCAGTCAAGCCCACTAAACCAGCACAGCAGCAGTGCAGCCATCTATAGGAGCCTGTGAGGGTCAATCATGATCTATGCAGGAATTCTGCATGCCAGTGAGAGCAGAAGATAGTGAAGCTGGCCTTAGTGGGAGTGCTGACACCACAGAAACTGGAAACACTCTACATCACGATTTTTTCCAGAGTTTGAATACCAATTAATTGAAATGTTTAGTAATTGCTGCTCCACTGATGAAGATTATATTGTCTAATACCAGTACATTGGTGACTAAAACTGAGTTGAGTCCTTTCAACACACAGAACTCTTCTTCTCCTAATGGTAGGTAGTATTTAGGAAAACAGGTAATGAAATAGAGATGGCAACTGCAATACATATAGTAATTCCTCCTAAGCAAAGCATGTGACATATGGAAAGCATTTAATATATTCTATGAGAACTAAATGGGAAATCCACAAAAATACGATTAATCCAATATTTTCAAAAAGAGAGTATCTATAACCACACCACAGGTCTCAGGTTGGGTAGTTTGCTTCTAAATGAGTGACATCGCCTACCGTGTGTTTGGCTTCAGGTTCTCAATGGGCAAATGTGTGACTGATGAAGCTTGAGTGGACCACTTGTTTCTGATGAAGTCTTCATAGGATGCACTGTAGACCAGGTACCCTGGAAATGGGAACAGGGAGGAACTCGATGAACACCCATCAACCAATCACACAGAGGTGAGACTGCGATGAGGCGATGCACACCTGCAGCTCAATGGGAGAATTTCTGGAGTGAGAGGGGGTAGAGTGGAACCAAATTTTGATGGCTTCTGATCAGTCCAGATGGACGCAACAAAATTACAATATTCCCCAGTGACCTGCTGGCTTCCTACTTTCCATCCTTCTCTGTCTGTCCTTTATTTTCTAGCCTTCTCCCAGCTCCTTGGAACTAATCACATCTATTCTTGACCAAGTACAGACAAAAACAAACTAAAGAGAAAGACAGAGACCTCTACATGAATACTTATGTAACTGCCTTCCACAAAAATCCAGTGTTGGCAGTAACCGCTGGGTAAGCAAGTGTGGTCAGGTCTTCTTATCATCCAGTTTGCTCTGTCACATTTGCCAAATATGGACTTCTCCACATGGACCCTCAACTCTGAAACATGCACAGCTTTCAAGTAGACAAAGTGAAGTCCATGTCACATTTCACTGTGTCCTTTACACTGGCCTTTTACATGTACACACAAGAATACATTTTTCAAATACTTCTCAATTTTTGTAGATCTTGGGGACTGACCTTAGAATCTTTTCATTGAGTTAAACCTGTGGTTCTTTCTACTTTTATACTTCAATATAGGATCTCACTTAGTTACTAAGTGAGTCTCAAACCCTGGCCTCAAACCCTTGGTCCTCTTGGCTTAGCTCCCCAGAGTCTCAGATTAAGGTAAGAACCCCCCAACTACTTAACCACATTCTTATAATCCTTGTTTGTAGATACTGGAGATACTGGAGCATCAATAAACTGAGTCTTAGAACTATGTAAAATGCCTTGGTAAGTTCACATTCACTAGTTTAAAAAATATGCAACTGTTATTTGTCAGCCACTATACTAAATGTTGCAAATAAAATGATGGCCACAAGCTCAAGAAGCAGGAAAGTACACAATCATAATCATACAGCTGTGGTCAATTCCTGAAGGACCAGTCCATGAATCTCCAAGACTGTGTGCAGGAAAGGCTGACTGACCATGAAGGACATGAATTCAGTCATGAAAGTCAAGAAGGAGAAGATCAACAGTATCAAAAGCATCTAAGAGATAAACTTGGTTTTATCAGTAGCCTATAGGTACACTCAATTAGCATGATACCACAGTTAATAAATGGGTACAATGACACCAGAAACCAAGTGGATCAGGCTGTGGAACCCTTCTCACAGTACTTTTTGGAAAAGAGTATTTTTCAACAAATATTTTGTGCAAATCCAAAGTGAGGCACTAGAAGCCAAATTTCAGAGCTCAATATCACATTTGTGTAAAGAAGTATCTGTTACACAAGAGATCAAAAGCTAAGGAGTTCAATATAAAATTTCACACACGTCTGTAGTCCTAGCACTCAGAAGGCTGAGGCAGCATGATCATCATGAGTTCAAGGCCAGCCTGATCTGTATAGCAAGACCTTATCTCAAAAATAAATATATACATACAAACATATGTAGAAACATTCTTTTTTCCTGTGTTCTTACTTGCTTACTTTTAACACCGGTCATTTATAAAACCATATTCAATTAATAAAGGAATTTTCTGACTGTTTTGACTATAAACTTTCCTTCATCCTTTCAATTGCTTTCATTTAAGAATATGCAGGAATCTTCACAGAAATTGATCTCTGTGTGTTGGGAGCCGTTTCCTACAGTGTCATGGCTGCCCATGCAGGAGAGAAAAAGTTGGCCTGATTTCTGGATCAGAGCCTGACATTGTCTACTTTACTCAAGGATAACTACTGTCCTTTCTAGGTTAAACTAAGAACCTTGACACACCCTCATTTCAGATTAAACTAAGAACCTTGACACACCCTTATTCCAGGTTAAAC
>PVIR01028866.1:0-21520 GCA_004026965.1 Petromus typicus | reverse complement strand
GTTGTACAGCACTGGAATGTACCAAGTACCACTGAATTACACTCTTCAGAACAACTGTGGGCACAATACGTGGATTTTACCTCTTTTAGGAAAGTAGCGGAGAAAACATTGCGCTAAAAGAAGTAAAAGTGCCACACGGAAGTAACAGTTGGCACCCACAGGAATTGTCGTATGGCAAGAAAACGACACAGTCTCGCTTTTGTAGTTCAGGCTGGCCCTGAGCTCACTATGTAGCCCAGGGAAGCCTCGAACTCACAGCGATACTCCTGCCTCTGTTTCCTGGGTGCTGGGATTACAGGCGTGAGCCACCACGCCCGGTTTACCTGTGTAGTTTTGTGTGTGTACAGTCTGTAGACACCAACATGTTTACAAGCTCTTGTTGAGTTTTTTCCCTTGGTACACGCGTGTTATTTATAATAGTCCTGGGAATGAGCCCAGGTGTGCACTACCACTGAGCTACATCCCTAGGCGCTACACCCCCCCCGCCCCCGTCGTGAGACATTTTTGCTGAGAAGCAATGGCCGACCTCAAACTTGAGATCCTCCTGCTTCAGCCTTCTGAATAACAGTTACTGCTTTTATGCCCGCATAGCAGGGTCTCCAGGTACTCTCTACTCGCCGTATGTTTCCACTGCCTTCTGGTCACAGGTTGCGTATGCGTGCTCCGCAACTGCCTGCGGGGCTGGAGTCATGTATGGATGTGCGCAGGTGCTGAGGGAGCAGGTGCAGGGTTGGGAATGGAGGGACACCTGTTTGTCATAGACACTCCCCGTCACTGTCTTGGAGCGCCTGCCTGGGCACAGCCCAGTCCCCCCGCCTGGCACCTGGGCCCGCGTCTCTGCCGCCAGCCTTGCCGCCGTCAGGCTGCCTGGGCCTGAGTGGGCCCGTCACACAACTGATGATCGTTCTGTTCCGGCGAGTGCAGCACTTGCGCAGACTGTGCGGCAGCGCTGTGTCTGGCCTCATTATGCTTCCTTTCAGTGTCATTTTCTGGATGATAACTTAAGTTGCCACAAGAGCTCAAGCAGGTTGGGTCCATTGATCCTCACTGTACTAAATGAAAACGTGGCTCAGGAGGTGACGGCCCAGCAAGGCAATGCAGCTCCACGCCCGCCCTCCCTGCCCGACTTGGGCTCCTCACCAGGGCACGGCCCACATTGGCACCAGGCAGTTCCTTGTTTGGGGGCGCAGCTGCATTTGCCTTGTAGGGTCCTCTTTGTAGCAGCATCCCTGGCCTCTCCCTGGAGACCCCATGTGACAGCCAGTCCCTGAGCCGGGCTAAGTCACCCAGGGGACCCCTGCTGTACACCCACCCTGCGCCCACCTGGCTTTCGGTTTGAAGCTGATAAGGGCGCCCTGTTTTTCCGTGACGGCAGTGACCACAGCACCTAGTGGGTACAGGCAGGCACCCTGTGGCCCTGTTGCCCGTGGAGACTGTCTGTCCTAGCAGTGGGGTGTGGAGTCTGGGCCCTGGACTGCATGGCACATTCGATCTCACCGCTCTCTGCAGGGCTGTACGCCGTGAAGGTCCGCGCCGAGGCCATGCAGGCAGCGTCGGAAGCCGTGCCAAGCGGGATGCTGTCCGTGCTTGGCCAGCCTCAGACCAAGTTCGCCTCTGCCTGTCTGGATGCCCGGGAGCACTGCAAGGCCCTGGGCATCGAGGATCCAGTGTGCGAGGTGTCCAACTACCTCTTCCCACAGTGCAGGGTCATCTCGGGACACCTGGAGGTGGGTGTGATGGCAGCCCTGACGCAGACCCCAGCCGGGGCCAGGGGCTCCGAACCCTCACAGCACCAGCGTGTGGCACTGCGACACAGAGTCCTGCTGTCAGGAGCCCCCTGTGGACGGGCTCAGGGCGGGAAAGGGCTGTGGCAGGGACAGCCTGACTCTGGGGGCTCCTGGTGGGGAGGAGCAGGCGTCTTCCAGGAGGCAGCGGTGTGAGTAGAGGCAGGAATCACATAGCAGGGACAGGGAGGACCAGGTGCGAAGCTCAGGACAGTGAGCGCAGTGGAGCCGCGAGCGGGCCAGGCATCCGGGAGGTGTTCTTGGCAGTGTTTCCACTGAACCGAGGGCTGAGTGACATCCACATCCCGGCCCTTCCTTAACTTTGAGGCAGGGTCACTACGTTGCCCCGGCTCGGTTCAGATTTGTGATTTCCTGCCTCAGCCTCCCAGAGTGCTAGGATTACAGGTGCACATCGCCATGCCTGGCTTGGAGGCAGCTCCCACTCCTGTTCTAACACAAGATGAGGCAGAGGGGTGGGGGGAGGTACTTGGAGATGGGCAAGGAAGAACGTTGTCCTTTTTTATAATAGGATCTTGCTGTGTAACCTCAAACTGGCCTCAAATTCCTCCTGCCTCAGCTTGCTGAGTGCTGGAACTACAGATGTGTGTCGCTTTTTTTTTTCTGTTTTGAGAAAAGGTCTCACTATGTTGCCCACGTGTCCTTGAATCCTCCTGCCTCAGCCTCCCGAGTAGCTGAGGTTACAGGTGCACCCCACAGCACCTGGCCGGAGGCAGAACCTGAACCCACATCGGTCCCAGTCTGACTTTAGTTCTTCCTCACGACCACACTCACTTCCTCCTCCTGGGTGGCTAGGTGTCCTCAGCCACACCTCCGTGAGCGCCATGGCCCCTATGTGGCATGTCAGGAAGGACAGCTGATCACGGGGCTGGTGGCTCCTTCCTGCCAGCAGCTCTGTGGGGCCGAGGCCCGGGCCCCGCTCCTGCCTGTGCGCACAGCCTGGGTGGCTCCTGGAGACCCTGGTCTGTTCTTTGTGCTGCACCACGAGCTCAGACGAGGCCCTTTCCTGTGGCCAGTGTGGAGTGAAGCTCCCAGGCCTCAGATGGTGGCCTTGACCCCTGTGGCCCAGGGGTCTGGAGCTAAGGGGCTATAGCTGGCTCAGCTGCAGAACGAGTCTAGATCCTTATGAAATGGAAGCATTTGGGACCAGGGGCCTCTCGAAGCGCCCGGTTGCCATCCAGACACTGACCCTGAAGCCAGTCAGTGGGAAGGGCTCAGGCCGTGGGTTCCACAAGGCGCCCAGGGGGTGTGCCCTGTGAACTAGAGGCCAGCTGGGGCTGCAGAGCAAGACCCTGTCGCAAACTGACAAACAGGAATCCTAGCAGAAAGTGAAACATGCTTCTTAGGTGGTGCCATTTCCTGTTGGAGGCTGTGGCATGTCTCGTGCAGGGCCACCTCCCAGCAGCCCCGGGGAGGGGGGAATGAGCCTGTTTCATGGAGGAGGAGGCCCCGAATGCAGTGAACAGCCGGGCCTCCACCCTGGCCGGTGCAGGCTGAGACAGACTCTCCTTTCCGTGTTAACAGCTCCCTGGGCCATACTGGGGTCACCTTTCGGCTGGGAAGTCATCAGTCCCCTGAACCCTGATATGCATCAAGTTTAAGCAGAACCAAAACTGAGAACTGAGTCATCGCCCGAAGCCAGACGAGGTGCCGCACAGCTGTGATCCCAGCACTGTGGGAGGCTGAGGCAGGAGCGCTGTTGAGTTTAAGCCCAGATAGACAGCTCAGCAAGACACTGTGTCATAGAACACAAGAAATATTACCCAAGGCTTGGGGGATTAACCTGGTGTGGGAATCACGTGCACAGGCCGAGGTCTGCACGGCTCTCCCCTGATGTCTCCTGCGACCCCTCCCCAGGCCCTGCAGTTCCTCCGGCAGAACGCCTCCAAGTATCACTTCCGGCGCACCAAGATGCTGCCTGTGAGCGGCGGCTTCCACACCCGCCTCATGCAGCCGGCCGTGGGGCCCCTGACCCAGGCCCTGAAGGCCATTGACATCAAGCAGCCGCTCATCTCTGTGCATGCCAACGTGGACGGGAACAAGTACATGCACCCACAGCACATCCGGAAGCTGCTGGGGCGGCAGCTGGTGTCCCCGGTGAGATGGGAGCAGACCATGCAGGCCGTGTACACCCGCAGGAGGGGTACCACCTTCCCCAGGACATGGGAGGTAGGCCCCGGGCAGCAGCTGGGCAGCATCCTCCGAAGCTGTAACCTGCAGGCCTGGAAGTCGTACAGCCATGTGGATGTGCTGCAGGGTGGCGAGGACCCAGGCCCCGAGGAGTCTCTGCGGTGACCCTGGTACCTTGGAAGAATGACCCAGCCTGTTCCCTCCCAGAAGACCTGTCGAGCTGCTGGGGCGAGAGGCCAGCATGCTGCTTCTGTGGAGCTGGAGACACCGGACACGCGGGCGCTGGCGTCAGCCCAGCCAGGTCCTGGGCTTCTCTGTCTGGCTCAGCAAGGCTGTCGAGCCCCGTGGGCCTCTGCAGGAAGCGTGTTGCCGCGTGCTATGTGCACAGCTATAGCAGAGAGGGCCTGAGCACGGTGCGGTGTGAGGTGAGGGTGAAGCCGAGCCCGGGCCTGCCAGCCTCCCACGCAGGGTGCCACCGCCGCCCCAGCACTGCTGTCGAACACATCTTGTGAGCTGCACACACCCTCGTGTCCCGTTTCTCAGAGCCAGTGCGAGCCGTGTGGGAATGGAACCCGGTGTCCATGAATATACTCGTTGCATGGGTACAGGGCAGACCCGGGGTGGTTCTCGGCAGGGACATCCCTTCCCGTGGCATCTGTCCAGCAATGGGCGATTTTGTACCCGTAGCATTTCCACACACCGTGACTCTGCAGCCCCACACATTTCCACGCGGGCCTCAGGAAGTATCAGCCAGCACAGGAGGATAATACAGAAAAAACTTACTTTGTATTTATTGAGACAGGATCTGGTGTTGAACTCCTGGGCTCCAGTGGCTGGGACTAAATGTGCCCAGCAGCGTGCCCAGCCGGGCAGAACTATTCTTCACACAGAACTTTTATCTTTTCAGCACTGGGGATGGAGCACAGAGCCTGTTTCTGCTTTTAGAGGGTCTCCAAGCCACTGATTGTCCAGGCTGGCCTTGTGTCTGTAATTATTTTGCCTGAGCCTTTCAGAGTGCAGGATTACAGGTGTACACCACCACACCCAGCTACGGAGAACCTTTTTTTGTAGTGGGGATTGCACCCAGGGCTGCACACTGAGGTACATCCTCAGCCACTACGTACGTAAACCTTTTCTTCAGGGCAGGGTCTCACTAAATTGCCTAGGCTGGGCTGAAACTTGAGATCCTCATGCTCATCTTCCCAGTGCTAGGATTACACACTTGAGCTTTTCACCCTTTTTGGGGGGTGGGGGGTGTTTGTGTGGGTTTTTTTTTACAGTACCAGGGATCAAACTCAGGACCCTGTGCTTGCCAGGTAGGCACAGAACCATTGAGCCAAATCCCCAGCCCTCACGCCTGGCTCTGAGGCGAAGTCAACAGCAGCCACGGGTGGTCCAAGCTGCCCACAGGGCCGGCCGGGGTCCTTTGCCAGCACCACACAGGATGGTATCTTAGGGTTTCTTTCACTCAGCCCCAAGCACAAAATCCCAGTCAGGGAGTCACCGCAGGCAGGTGGGCGAGGATGGTATCTTAGGGTTTCTTTCACTCAGCCCCAAGCACAAAATCCCAGTCAGGGAGTCACCGCAGGCAGGTGGGCGAGACCTGGGGGCGGGGGGGGGGGGCCTGCAGTCGTCAGGGGGCACTGGAGTGAGGAGCCCCGCCCCGACAAGCCGCTGGAGGGCTTGCTGCCCTGGGAATCCAGGAGGCTGAGGCTGCTCCCCGCAGAGGGAGGGGCTCCACCACTGCCCCAAGACCCAGGTCCCTGCCGCCAGCCAGGGGCCTGTGCTCCCACCTGCAGAAACAAGTTCCCCTGGGCGCTTCCTTCCTGAGAGGCCCGGCTCTTGGCCTCAGGAATCCAGCCAGCAGGGACCTGGCTCACAAGGCTGTTGAGGGAAGGTCTCCCTGTGTAGCACAGGCCGGCCTTGAACCTGCAGTGTGCCCTCAATGCCAGTAGGCATTGCACCTCACAAGGGACATGGGCTCCCCATGGTTCTGTGCAATCACAGGGGGCCTCTCGTGCCTGCCACGTGGCCCCCAGGCCGGGGCTGCTGCAGCTGTGGGGACTCCAGGAGCTGCAAGGCCGAGGGGAAAGGTGGCATGAGGCTGTGGCCATTTTGGCACCTGACCTGTGGGAGGCCATGGGTCACTGTGGCTGGTGTGCAACGCACAGCCTCAGGTGCCAGGTGCCACTGCCCCTGCTGCCCCCTCAGGCCACAGCCAGTTTGCCACCCCAGCTCTTACAGGAGGAAGGCAGGTCCTATCCAGGGAGGAGGGCAGACTCAGCCACACCTGTCCTGGGCCGTGTAGTCCCGGGGGCCCAGCACACGGCCAGGCCCAAGCTGGGAGCACAGGTGGCAGCACCCAGGACGGACTTGGGCTCCCCTGAGAGGGCCTGAGGGTCCGCACTGGTCCTTATGGAGGGTTAGCCAGCAAGGGTGAAGGGCCGGACCAAGGTGGGGACCTACCTGGAGGGCTGTGGGAGGCCTGGGCAGGGTGGGTATTTCAGAGCAAGTGGGAGGGGCATCCTGGAGCCACAGTTCCAAGGCCTTGGTGAGGCCTCAAAAGCAACAGTCTGGGGCAGTACTGAGCCCAAGCGGTGGGGGACAGGCCTCTCCCAGGGCAGGTGGACACCCAGCAGGCAGGGGCAGTCGGCCCTCTGAGGTGCTGCAAATCCACAGGAAATAACCCCTGACGGCAACTCATGAAACCTGGGCTCGGATGGGGAGCGAGCCCAGCTCTTCCCCCACCGCGGTCGGCCTCTAGGGGCGCTGCAACCCCAGAGAGGACGCGAGCCCCGCTGGAAACCAACATTTTATTGAACTCCGCACCTCTCAGAAACCTAGTCCAGCAGATTCTGTGCACCGCGGGCATCTCAGACACGGTGTGACCAGCACACCTCCGCCACCCACGTGACCAGCCCCGCAGATGGAGGTCAGGGAAGAGCAGCCTGGGCCCGGGCGGGCAGGCAGTTAACCAGTAACGGCCCAGAGGCATAAGAATTCATTCCTTAGAAAAGCAGTGAGCTCCAGTACGAACCGCAGCAGTGTCCCAGCACTATCGAGCTTAAATATAAAAAGGGTCTTCAGAAAACACTACCATTAAAAAGTACAGAGCCGGCCAGGCAGGGGCCACAGGGGCGGTGGTGGCGCAGGGGACAGGGACCAGCCCCGCCCCCGCCTGGCCTCACTGCAGCAGCAGGCGCAGGGTCCCAAGCAGCAGCACCAGAAGCACTACAGGCAGCAGCCGCCAGCAGGCCTGGCCAGGGGACACCTGCAGGACCAGGAAAGGACAGTGAGGGCCGGACGAGCCGGGGTGGAAGGTAGGGACCGAGGTCCAGGGCGAGGCACCTGGGACTGGGGTCCAGGACGAGGCAGACTAGCGTGGAGGTTCGGGGGCAGCCCCAGAGGAGGACGCACCCTGTCCTTGGGGCCGCAGTCACACAAGGCTCTTACCCAGGCACGAGGTGCTAGGCGTCCCCACGGCCACACATTGTCCCTGAGGTCAGCAAGACCGTGGGTCAGGCTTCTGAGCACACCCCAGAGCCCCGTCTGGCTGTAGGCGACGGCCAGGCTGTGAGGCAAGCAGAGCAGCACTATGAGCGGCTGCCAAGGCAGCAGGGGGCTCCCAAGCCTGTGCCCTCCGTGCCTACAGGCTGTCTGCTGCTCAACTTCGCTCCCACTTCCCGCTCCCTCCCCAGCTGGTGGCTGGAAGCAGGCTGTTGGCCCTGCTCCAAGATGGCTTCCCCCTTCCCGCAAGCCCCACTCCAAAGTGTTGGGTTCTGTTTTGTTGTAGCAAAACGTTTGGGGCTGCCTGAGATTGGGCGTGTTTCCTCCTGGGCCCCCCTGCCCACCCAGGCCCCGCCGGCTACCTGTGCATGGCCCTCCCGGGTAGCTGGGTCAGGCGGAGACCCCGGAGACGCAGGTCCATCTCGTCGCCAATGCAAGCCAGCCGCAGGGCCACCAGGTTGCTGTGGAAAAGTACGAGGTGCGGGGGGCTGTGGTGGGCTAGACTTCCTCATGTCCCACACACTGAGACCCTGACAGCTGGTCCCAGACCCTGCACCCTCACAGTGCCTCTCACAGGGGCCAGCAGGGCATCTGTCTCAGGGACGCACTATCCCTAAACCCCGGAAGCCTTGGGTGTGCTGAATTTCTTGGGAGGGTCCCAATGTCAGGATTAAGGCTGGCTCCCCACTGGGGCTCACCTGACCTGCCACCATCCCGCAATCCTGAAACTTCCCCTCTCGGATGGAGGGTTTATAGGCGCGTGCTGGCCCCCTACTTTTTCTTTTCTTTTCTTTTTTTTTTTAGGTTTTTTGAGACAGGGTCTCGCCTTGTGGTTCAGGCTGGCCCTCAGCTCAGCCTCAAACTCACATCACAATCCTCCTGCCTCTGCCTCCCGAGTGGTGGGATTACAGGCGTGAGCCACCACGCCCGGCACTGTGGTATGTGGTACTTACTGGTTGCTGCTGGGTGTGGGTCTCCACACCCAGTATTGTTATGTGGTTACCGGGGAATCGAACCCGGGTTCTTGCACTTGCAAGACAGGCGCCGGAACCACTGAGCTAACTCCCCGGCCCCTTCTTTTCCTTTTTTTGACAGGGTCTTTCTTTTGTAGTTCAGGCTTACCATGAGCTCAGCTTTGAACTCACAGCAATCCTCCCGCCTCTGCCTCCCGAGTGCTGGGGTTACAGGCGTGAGCCACCACGCCCGGCACTGTGGTATGTGGTTCTGATTGCTGGGGAGTGTGAGTCTCCATACCTGGCACTGTTGTATGTGGTTACCAGATTTGAACCCAGGCTTTTGCACTCGCAAGGCAGGTACCTGAACCACTGAGCTAAATCCCCAGCCCTGGCTCCTACTTTCTAACCCAAGGCACCAACAGACTCAGGGCGGGCACGCGCATGACCTCACCTCACTGGACTAAGCTGCTCCCGGCAACCCGCCCACTTTCCCTGCAGATGAGCTGGCAGCACAGCTGGGAAGTCCCGCAAGCTCTCAGTGAACTCCAGCACAGGTACCCGCCCAGTTCCGCCCAGCATCCCTGTGCAATCTCCTTACCTACCGCAGGGAATGGGGCGGGGAGAGGCCTTGGACAGCCAGCAGAGACAGGTTGGCCATTTTGGTGGCCAGTGTCCATCCACACCCATGGTAGCTGCCACTGGAGCACAAGGGCCCCCAGGCTAAGGGACTGTCCCTTCGAAGGCTGCAGGGGAGGCCACCTGCTGGAGGCCCCTCCCCACAGGCTGGCATCCTGGGACCTACCTGCCTTCCAAGCAGCCCATGATGTTCAAGTCGTCTGGGGGACCGGGATCCTCTCCCCGCAAGGTCTGCGCCGCACCCAAGGCCCCTACAGCCAGCAGAGGCCTGGGGCCTGGCTCATACAGCAGGGTCTCGGTGAGCAGATCTCTGGTGACAGGTCTCACTTCCGACATCTCTACAGAGGACAGAGACAGAGCCTCAGTGTCACTGGCCCCAGGGGACAGCTGTGCCTCAGGACAGGACACTTGTAGGCAAGTGCTGTGCTGTTCAGCCACACCCAGTACTCCCCGAGTCTGGAGTTTTGTCTGCAGACCCTATGTCAAATGAAATAGATTAAATAAATGTTATAGGCCAGGAGTGGTGGCCCAAGCCTGTACTCTCAGCACTTGGGAGGCTGAGGCAGGGGGATTGCAGTGAGTTTGAGGCCAGCCTTGGCCACATAGTTTAAGACCAAACTGGACTATGGAGAACCTGTCTCAAAATTTAAAAAAAGGTAGCAAGGCTGAGGCAGGAGGATCCCAAGTTCAAGTGCTGCATGGCCAACTGTGACAGCCTGTCTCCAAAAGGGCTCAGCACCATTAACATAAGTAAATGAGCGCATTGCGGCTCTGTTTTGTGCTTTGACCCTGGGGACTGAATCCAGGGCCCTCCCACCAAACTATATCCCCAGCTTTTTTGTTTTATTTTGAGACAAGGTCTCACTGAAGTCACCAAAGTATTCAAGCTGGGCTAGAACTCATGATCCTCCTGCCTCAGCCTCCTACAGGTGTGCGCCGCCACGCCCAGTTTTTTCTTTCTTTCTTTCTTTTTTTTTTTTTTAGGTTTTTTGAGACAGGGTCTCGCTTTGTAGTTCAGGCTGGCCCTGAGCTCAGCCTCAAACTCACATCACAGCAATCCTCCTGCCTCTGCCTCCCGAGTGCTGGGATGACAGGCGTGAGCCACCACACCCGGCTATTGTATGTGGTTACCGGGGAATCGAATCCGGGCCTTTGCACTTGCAAGACAGGTGCCGGAACCACTGAGCCAACTCCCCGGCCCCGCCGAGCTTCTTCGTAAGGGAGTATGGGCTGAGGCCCCTCGTAGTGAGGACTGGGCAGGCCTTGCTGCTCTGCAGGCTCCTCCCAGACCCCGCCCTCCTCTGGCCTCTTCTCCTCGCCCATCTCTCAGGGGGCACCAGATACACCGGGGCCCTGGAATTTTTCCTTTTACCGAAATAAAACCAGAGCAGCCAGACCAAGAGGACCAGGTGTCTGCCGTCAGCAGAGAGAGCCGGAGCCGCTCCCCCAGGGACAGCGGTTCCTCAGCATCGAGGACGATGACACCTGTGTTTTGACATCCGCTATTTCTCTGGAGCAAGAAAGGCAAAGCCTCTCCTCTAAACACAGCACACCGCGTCCTCCAAGTAAAGCGTCCCCACCATTCCTGGGCCCTGCTAGCATGACCCGTGTTCTTCCGGTGACCCGGCGTCCCCACTCTATGAGTCGATCTCCACCGTCCTGTCCCCCATTGCCATTTCACAGCAACCCTTGCAGCTTCCTGCGGACTGCAAACGTGACACCTGCCCCACCTGGACAGCAAGGCCTCAGAGAAGCAGAGGCAGGGGCTGAAGGAAAGGGAGAAGCGCAGCCAGGCCAGGTGACCCTCCTTGCTGCCGTGAACACAGCCGTGGGGGCTGGAGCTGCAGCAGCCTCGTAAGGATGCAGACGGAGGTAGAGAGTGCCTGGGCTTGACGGCACCACTGAGCAGGAAAGCACTGAATTGCTCAAGGTGGGCCTGAACCTTGGGACCCTCCTCCCTCAAGCTCAGGGTTCCGGGACCACCAGTGTGCACGAACACACCAGCCCAATCCACTAAGTTCTTAAAACTACATCCGGGGTCTTTTGGGTAAGTTCCTCCTGTCTGCCTACGCCAGAGAGCTGAGAGCTCTCTCCCCATGACATCCTTTGATTGTTTGTTCAAAGAACTCCTGGGGCTTGGAGAAGCCCACCACTGAGCAAAAAAGGGACATAGGTGGCCTGCGCCGCACCCCAGACCACAGTGGCCCAATATCCACCTCTACAGTGGCTACAGATGCAAATCCTAGGAAAAGGGAACCAAGGCGGTAACCCCAGGTGACCTGGAGCTGACTCAGGGCAGGTGACTCACAACTATGCACCTCACACGCTCGAAGCCAGGGAGACAGGCAGCTATACGGTGACATCACCGGCCACCGTGCCGGGCCTGGGGTGTGGCTTAGCCAGGCTGAAAGAGAAACCATAGAGGGCCAGCACCGCTCTTCTTTCTGCAACTAGGGAAAAAACAAACAGCAGGACCTCTGCCGCCACGGGGACAGCTGTTGAGCCTCACGGGAGGGACGGAGGCCCAACTGCAGCCGAGCAGAGCACCAGATTCGACACAGCTGTAGCCATGGCCGCCGCAAAGCACCAGGCCGGGCTGGCAGCCGCAGTGTCACAGGAGCATGCAGAGGGGGCACCTGGGACCCCCTTGCAGGCAGCACAGGTGGCTACAATGTCAGTCACTACCCTCAGCCATCGGGCTGGAGGCCACAGAAGCCCAGTGACACCTGCGTACCTGACAAGGGAACTGTTCTTAGAGTAAACATTTATTTTTTTCTGCGGAGATTCACCTAATAACAAGCGCATAAACCATCCTCATGCAGGAAAATTTAAAACTCAGCTGGGCGTGGTGCACACCTGTAATCCCAGCCCTCAGGTGCCTGAATGTGAGGCCCGCTGGGGCTCAGTAGTGAGTTTGGGGCCAGCCTGAACTACAGAGCAAGACCCTGTCGCAAAAAAGAAAAGAAAGCAAAGAAAAAGCTGAAACTTGATTAAAGGAGAGAAAAGAGATAAACGGAGACCCTGTCAAATTCCCACGGATGGCGTGTTGCGACACGGTGCAGGGTAGAAGGGACGTGCACGTGTGTGTGATGTGCGTGAGTGGCCTCTGGAGCCCAGTCCAGACCCTACCTGTCCTCAGGGCCGTGTCTATGCAAAGGGCCATTTCCCTGGGAAAGCAGATGAGCTGCAGGTGCGCCCGACCCCGCCCCCTGGCACAGGGCCGCCCTCTGCGTTTCCACAGACCCTGCTGTGCTGGACACAGACCTACAGGCTAGCGGATGTCAGGGTCTGCAGAGGACCTGGCTGTCATCCCAGGCATCAATCAACCCTCTGCCCTCAGGACCCTTTCGGGCCCTGCCCACTCCTGCCTGAGCCTCCTGAGCTGGGGCAGACACCAGCCTGACACCCTAACCAACCCCTCCCGCTCCCACCTGTTACCAGACCTCAGTTTTCTACCTGTTAAGTACGGATGATGGTCCCAATATACTGGGGCCCCATCTGGGCCAGAACCAGCACCAAATGCCTCTGTTAGAAGAGGGCTGCGAGCTGGAAATGGTAGCGCACGCCTGTGATCCCCGCACTGGGAGGCTGAGGCAGAAGAACTGCAGAGAGTTTAAGGCCAGCCTGAACTACAGAGTGAGACCCTATCTCAAAACACCAAAAAGAGACAAGAACCAGCACAGCCACTGTGGGGTAAGGACCCAGCTGCAGCCACAGGGACCCGGTGACCCCATGACGACAGGCACCACAGCCCCGCCTTTCCCAGGACCCAGCGGCCACTCGGCCAAGCCTGCCCTTCCAGCCTGGGCGCAGGCCTTCGGTTCAGACCCGCCTGGGTCAGGCCCCATCACAGCCCAGGCCAGGAGCAGGCCTTGGACTCCCAGCCGCCACACCTGTCCTGGTCCTGGAACTGTCCCTGTCTTGTACTCTGAGCCTCCATCCTCAGTAGAGCGGGCACAGTTCCCCACCAAGTGCCTGCACGTCCCAGAAGTCACTTAACCTCTCTGTGCCTCACGGATCCCAGTAACACTCGATCTGACCTGCCCTCGTGACTGCTGCGAAAGGAAATGATATAACCATACTAACTCGCTCTATACACAGTGAGGGGCTGAGAAACAGGAGCTGCCAGTAGTAGTAGTAGTAGTAGTAGTAGTAGTAGTAGTAGCAGTTTGCCTTTGTTTTTTGAACACAGCCTAGTTATGTAGCCCAGGCTGGACCTGAACCTTTATTGATCCTCCTGCCTCAGCCTCCCAAGCACTATGATTGTAGATGTGCACCGTGAACTGGCTCACAGCACAGGGCCTGGCAGAGGGCAGATGCGTGTTTGTTGAATGAATAAAGGAAGGTAAAGTACAGTCATCCCAGGGCCCCCGCGTGCACTCATTGAAGCTACAGACCCAGGAAACTGGACTGTTATTTTGGCATCTGGGTTTGTTTTCCCCCAGCAAATTTGCAAATCAGTGGCTGTAAAGCCTTCCCTGGTGAGCGCTGACACACCCCCCCGAGTCCCCACAGGGGCAGGGTGCAACGACCCTCCCACACACTTAGTGGAAGAACCCTCATATCCTCACCAGTCTGCAGACTTGTTTTACACTCAACAGTTAGGATGCAAATCCTTCCAGGGCAGAAAAAGAGCCCCACCCAAGGCCTGCAGGGCAACAGGCAGAGGTGGACGCAGTGCAGGCCCAGCCCGGGCACTATTCGGCCCTCGCCCATCCCCAGAGGGACGGAACCTCTGTCCCTAAGCCAGGCAGACATGTCCAGGGTGGCCTCCAGCAGGTGCTCGCTCTGGGGGCTCCTGGTTGAGACCCTCAGGCCTCATCCTACCCAAGCCTGCCAAGCAAAAGCCAAACAGACCACACTGGGGTCCCTTCTCTTCTCCATCAGAGCCCCCTGCCACCTCTGTCACCAGCCTGGCCTAGATCTGGAGCCCAGCTCAACCCCGACCAGCAGGAAGAGCCCAGCACTTGCGGACGGACAGACAGACAGATCCAGGCTCCAGGCCCTGCTCCGCCACTGCTGTGAGAGCCCAGGGCAGCCCCTGGACCTGGCTGGACCCTGCTGAGGCCTCCCCTCCGGAGCTGTACAAGGGGACCCCTGGATGCCACTCTGCTGCAGTTTCCTGCCACACGGCAGGGGCACATAAAAGCTGGGGGAGTGGATCAACAGACTGGCAAGGGAACAGGAGGCCTCCGGTGCCCCACCAGGAGGGCAAACTCCCAGCAGCCACCAAGTCCCATTTCCCTTGGATTTCTAGGAGTACATCTGAGTCTACCGCGCATGGGCCTGGCGTCCCAGAGTAAGCTTAGCCATCAGCACTTCTGTAACCCCAGCCTTTGGGAGGCTGAGGCAGGAGGATCAGCTCAAGTTCAAGCCTTAACTGTACAGTCAGGCTCTGTCTCAAAAAAAATTAAAAATTTGCTGGCAAACACTGTTAGGAATTCAGGGACAGAGCAAGGAGAGAAGAGTTTCAGCGTGTAATATGCTTCCACCATGCAAAGATGGAGACGCAAGCAGCCCTTCAGCCTACACCGTGCCTGGAGGCAGGTGGTCCTGGGAGGGGTCCACGGAGTGTTGACCGACCTCGCCTCCTGCTTTGTGACATCTGACGCCCACGCAGCAATGATTTGAAAATAAAGACAAAACAAAATGCTCATCAATGGCTTGAATTTGCCTGAACAGAAATGTTCGTCTTATTTTGGGAAACTGGGCAGCCGGCTCCGCCCCGCCCCCCTCCCGCCTAGGAAGTCCAGGCTGGAACCAGCTCGGACCGGACCGCAGTGTCCCTGACAGCCCTGGGGCGGGGGACGCGGTTCCCATCAGTGACACTGAAGTTAACTGCGGGGAACGATGGAAAAGAGGGAGAGAGGAAGGAAGTGATTTCTCTGACAGGAGGCAGGCGTTCATCTGCGGTTGTGATGGGGCCCCTGCTCAGTAACACGGGGCGCAGCAGCACGAAGAGGCCCCGGGATGCCGCCACTTGCCCCTGCCACCCACGGCCGGGAAACCCCGCCTGCACCCCTGGAGCAGGCTTGGTCCGCGCACCCTGCGCCCAGGTGTGGGCAGAGCCGCCTCCTCCTGCCCCTGGGGAGAGCAGGCCGGCGTGCAAAGGAGCGGAAGCCACGGGCGCGCCTGTGGGCCCTTCAGGTCAAGCCTAACGGGTACAGGGACATCAGCGCCATCGACAGAGGAGTGCCTGATGCCGTGGTGCCCACCTATAAACCCAGCTCTTAGGAGGCTGAGGTGGCAGGATCACAACCTGGAGCCAAATTTAGGCAATTTAGTGAGACACTGTCCCAAATTTCAAAAGGCTGGGTCTACTGAATTGAAAAAGGGGAAAAAGATCCAGGGCTGGCTTGTCTGAGGTCACATGCCGTGGGGCTGGCCGAGGAAGGTCCCCCTGCCACCCCTCAGCTTCCTCGGGCACCTCTGCAGCCCCCGGCCTCTGCGCCCCGCCACCCCGGCTCCCTGACTGCGGCCCACAAGCGCCTCCCAGAACCGGCAACAGCCCCTCCCGAGAGGGGATCCCTGGCAGGCGTGCTCCCCCATCACCCCAACTCCTCAGTCCGTTCTCTCCAGGTCCCCAGGGCCTCAGATTCCCGGGGTGAGCCAGATTCGCGGGGTGAGCGGGGCACCAGCAAGAACTCCAAGTCACAGCAAAGGAGCGCTCTCCTTCCCTGTGGTGGGAGCCCTGACAACAGCCTGGGGACCCTACTTCTCGGAAAGCCGCCTAAGCCCTGTGTTCCTGGCGTCCTCCAGGTGCTGAGGTGGGCACCAGCGGGGCAGCTGGGAGACTCGGCTCCCGCAGCCCATTTTAACCTGCAAAAATCAGGATAGGGCTTCACCGGGCCCTGCTGTGAGTCCTCAGGGGCGGGAGGGGGCGCTGGTGAGCAGAGTGGGGAGCCGCAGTCTCACAGTGACGCGTGATGCAAACTGTCCCCTTTCAGGTCCTCTGTGGGCACAGAAAGGCACGGAGGGGATCGAAGTGGAACAGGAGCGGTGACCTCTGAAGAGGGAAGGGAACGAGGCGGCTGGCAAGGCAGCGGGACCGTTCTTGGCCTTTACAGTTTCCAAAGGTGGCCAAAGAAATGTACAGTAACTAACGGAAACCAAGTGTCAGCCCAAACCTGGCCATCTGGACATGTGTGACTCAGAGGCCTGTGCTGTGCGGCCCTGGTCACTCTGCAGGGATAGTTGACCCACGCCCAGGGCTGCGTAATGGGGCGAAGATGAGGGACCTCAAACCTGAAGCCCTTCCAGCCTCAAAGTGTTGAATCAAACAGAAAAACAACTTGCCAGAGCACCCTCACCCACATAGTGACCCAAGGAACCCGCACAGACACGGATGGGGACAACACCCACGCCGTGACAAGGGTTTCTGTTCCCTCCCTGCCAGGCACCTGGTCTTCGAGGTCCCACTGAAGCCAGGGCCCTTGTGCTGAGCTACATCTCCAGTGCTTTTACATTTTTCATTTTGAGACACTGAATCACTAAGTTGATCAGGCTGTGACTGAACTTGGGATCGTCCTGCCTCAGCCTCCCAGAGAGCTGGGATAATAAGCATGAGCTACCAGGCCCACCCACTTTTTATCAGCTATTTAGCTATCGAGTAATACTGGGGATTGAAACCAGGGCCTTTGCACTGAGCTACATCTCGGCCCTTATTTTCTACTTTAAGTCAGTCTCACTAAGTTGCTAAATTGCCAAAGCAAACCAAACTCCCAGACTGGGCCGGCCAAAACCTGGCCCTCCACCAGGGTCTAGAAGGACAGGACTGCGGGACCCTCACACTCCGGTCCCCGTCAACCATGTGACTAAACGAATTCCTTAGCCCCAAACCCCTAAATCTCCATTTATAAAACAAGCAGAGACAGGATTTCTCCGCCTTCCCCCCACACACACACCCACACACACACCTGTCCTGTCCTGCTCAACTGGCTACTGAAAGATGCCAGCCTGGGCCGGGGGTGTGGCCCAGGGGTCAGCACTTGCTGAGGCCAGGGGACCTATCTCAAGACGTAAGAAAAAAACAAAAGTTTAAAAAACAATGATCCGCAGAGGAAGTGTAACAGGTTAATAATTCTCTTGACTGAGTGTGAGGAGACCGCAGAAAAGGGGAACTTTCTGTGCTTCTCTGTCCCCATCAGAGGGCAAAAGCCAAGCCCCCACATGGTGCTGCGGTGCCCATTCCTGAAGCAGGTAGGGAATAAGGACCTCGGTGGGCACTGCCCACCTTTTGACTCAGGGTCTCACCCCAGCCCCTCGCCACACCAGGCACCTGCGCCAGAACTCTCTTCCTGCTGCCCGAGCCTTGGGTCAACAGACTCGGACTGGCCACTCAGCATCTTATGTCCTCCTTAAGTGTTTACCAGTCTGTCCGCCCAGCCCATCCGGAGCCTGGGCCACCTGCCAAGGAAGGACCCGGTGCCATCAGGTGACCACGAGGGCACCAGACACCAGGGCTGAGGGGGTCAGGGGACCCAGCTCCTGCCTGGGGACCCTGGATGGACACACACCTGCCTGGGCCTCGGGGTCACCCTGGGTTAAGAGGCGAGGGAGAGGAGCCCCATGCTGGGCCCAGAGCTGCATCCCAGCTATGTGGACAGGGCTCACCGGGGGCTCAGAGGAGAGAGGTGCGCAGGTGCGGGCTTCTGGGTCACAGCTCACTGTGTCTCGGGAACCTGTGTAGGGATTCCGCTGTCCCCACACTGGGCAGTTCACCGAGCCCTGACTTCCAGCCAGGCCTGTGTTGACTCCCAGCTCTGAACATCATCATCCTGGACCAAAGAAGTGATTGAGATCCCGGCCCTCCCTGTCCTGCAGGACCACAGGCAGCCCTCTCCATCTGCAATGCCAGTGCCAGGTCTTCTCCACCGCCAGAAAAACAGGTTTGCCCGCGGTGCCCGCAGGGGTTTTGTATTGTCACATCCTAATGTTGACACTAGGCAAATCAGCTGCTCTCTGCCCACCTCACCGGCCCCCTCCCGGCTACCCCAGGGCCGCACAATCTGCACCCCGTAGGACCCAGTGGCAAAGGGGAGATGAGGAAGCGGCCACACGTGTCCAGCCCAGACCAGCCGCTGGCTTCCTGGCGGCCGCCAACAACAAAAGCCGAGTGTCACAGAGAACTTCCTCGACATGGCTCCAGAGAGTTCAGGGCAGAGAAAAACAGTCGGGCTCCTGTGGGCTCCGTCACACAGGCTGCAGCCAAGAGGCCGTTAACTGTCCAGAAACGTCAGGGTTTCACACAGCAGGATGCTCGAAGGGGCCGGCCCAGGGTCAGCGGCGTCTCCCGGCACAGAGGCCCTTCCACGCCCCGCTGCTCATCCCGCAGGACGTGCAGCCAGGGGAGGCGGCCGGGCGACCCCCCCCTTCCTCAGCTCCAGATCCGGATGTCACTGTACCTCAGGTCCAACCACGCTCCACCTCCGACATGCTCCCCACAGGTGTCTAGTATGTCACCCTATGCTCACCCCGTGTCATCTGAGTTTGTTACGGTGACCAGAGGTTCGCAGGAGTGAAAGGCATTAGACCAGGGCAGTCTCGGCATCCTGAAGGCCGCAGGAGGAGGTCTTGGGACAGAAGAGTAGATGGAAGAGAGGGTCAGCTAAGCCTCGAGGGAGAGTAGTCAGACGATTCTAAGAGGCAGCATGGAGCAGACAGCAAAGGGGAGCTATTCAGACACCCAGAGGGACCTAGCTAAGTGTGTCACTCCCATGACTGCTTCAAAGTCTCATTACCCCACTAGCGACTTCACAGTATCCCTGGTGCCTGCAGAACTCTCCCTGCCAAGATCATCTTTAGGAAAAAATATAATCAACTATAAAAGTACGGACAGTGTGTGGCTCGGTGGCAGAGCTCATCTAGCATGCAGGAGGCCCTGGGTTCAATCCCCAACACAACGACAAAAAAAAGGAAAAGAAAAGAGAAAATAAATCAACTAGAAGACACTTTAGAAGACTGACGAAGCCTTGTGCGGCGGCACACACCTGTAATACCCAGACTCCAGGAGGCTGAGGCAGAAGGATTGCCAAGTTTGAGCCCAGCCTGGGCAATGCAACAACTTCTCAAGATCCTGTCTCAATAAATAAAAAGAGCCGAGGACATAGCTCAGTACAGGAACCTGAGTTGAATCGCCAGCACTGCAAAAAAGAAAAAGATGGCTCAAATGAGTTCATCACAAAGAGAAAAGGACAGAGGCTGGGCTGTCATGCTGGAAGCCACCTTACTGGACTGCTGGATATACTAAGCCAAAGAGCAAAACTAAACAGAACTTGCTAAGCTGACGTTGGCAAGAGGGTGGCACTGGGGTTTCACCAGAACTTGAGGGTCCCCCTTTCATGTGTCTGAATTCGACCCCACTGTGAAACTTGGAGGAAGGGGAAATGCAGGTAATGTCAGAGCCAGGGCCCCAGGAGGTGAGTGGAATAGAAAAGTTTGTCTGCACAGAGGCCGGTGCTGGGATCCCAGTGGCCTCTAAGGTCAGAGACCAAAGGAGAGGTGTGGACAGGGGCTCCCGCCACCCAGCCCTGTCCCTGCCCGGCCCCCAGACTCTGTGCAAGGCGGCCCCCAGCACCTGGGGCCCTCAACCCTACACCCCAGAACCCAGAGGTGAAAACCCTTTTCCTTACCACTTTGACAGGAGCTGAAGTATTGTTAGGAGCTACTGGGCCCACACCAGAAGTCCCCAAATCCTAGGCTGAGGATCTCAGGGAAGGGGAGAGGAGAAGATCTCAGCGCACAGGGGCAGGATGCAGATACCTCTCCCACTCGGGCCTCGAGTGGGTCCCACTGCTGTTCCAATGACCTACCCTGCAGATGACACTTGCAAGACAGCAGCAGTGACACCAGGACTATGCAAAGGGCAGTCCGGATTAACTTTTGGGGGGTGTTTTCTGAGACATGGTCTCACTGCAGTCTAGCCTTCAGCTTGCAATCCTCCTGCCTCAGCTTCCAAATGCTGAGATCACAGGTGTGCGCTAGGGCGTGCCCAAAATAAGTGTAAATAAGGTAAAGTGATAACTCCAGTAAAGCTACCTACACTGAATATGGCTTTCCCAGCGAGGCGGAGGAGCCTGCCCAAGTCACACGCAGACTTGGAGAGCGGCCTTGTGCTGGACAGCCAAGCGCCAGCTCCTGCCGGAGACCTGAGCCTCAGTTTCCCCACCAGAGGTTAGGCACTCCCTGTCCCAGGCAGGGCGTCCGAAGAGGCAGAGGCGGAGCTCCAGCCCGGGGGCTACAGCGCTCAGGCCACTTAGGAACAATGTTACCGCCGCAGACAGAAAACAACCCCCTCAGCGCAATTAGTTGTTTACAAAGAATCGCAGCGGGGGGGAGGGGGCCGAACCTAAGCGAAAGTGACACCCGCCGCGACCCCACTCCAGCGCGGGGGACGGAGGGGACGCCCCACGGCCATTCCGACGCCCGGCGGCCGAGACCTCCCGCCCCGTGCACCCCCGGCCGGCGCAGCCACAGGTCACCTGTGCAGGGTCACGGACAGGTGGAGGTGGCACCTCGCCCGCCGGCCGCGAGCTCCACCTCAGATCTTCCCTTCCCCGCGCCCCCACAGGCTCCTCCCGCCCCGCCGCGGGTGTGCGGTCCGATCCGCGCGCGGACAGGTGCTCGACGCCATCTTCCCTTAGTGGACACTCGGGTTATGTCGGTGTCGGGTCCGGACCCCGAGGTCGGAGCCCAGTCTCCGCGAAGGTGGTGCCAGGACGGCGGGGCGCGCTGGGCGGGACCCAGAGGCCAGCCCGTGGCCCAGACGCGGGCACCGAGGCGTGGATGGTACGACCGCGGGCTGGGACCTCGAGCCCCCGGGCAGCACCCTGCCAGGGACCCGCCCGGGACTCTCCGCGGCGGGCAGCGCTTCGGCCGGGGACCTGCAGCGCGAGTCGCCAGGCCAAGGGGGAATCGGGGTCAGGGACCGAGGCGCTGGGCGCGGACTCACCTCGCGACGGGCGGAGGGGCCGAGTGTGCGGCGCCGGCCGGGGCGCGCGGGAGGCGGGGCGGCCGCGCAGACCCGATGGGCCCCGCCCGCGCGCCCCGCCCCGGCCGCCGCCCGCCCGGAGGGCTCGGAGCTCGGCCGCCTCCGGGCCAGTGTGTGCGCCCGCGAGCAGCGTCTGCGGGTGGACCTCTTCCACCCTCGGTGCCCGGGGGCCTCGCTCGTTTCCTGCCCATTTTACTCGTGCGGCAACTGAGGCTTAGAAACGGCTGAACGGCTTCTTACACAGGCAGGGCTGGCGGACAGCTCCGGGAGGGCGTCACCTGGCAGGCCGAGGTCCTGGGTTCCATCCCTAGCATTGCAAAGAAAAACCTATGCGCAAGTAAAATTAATAGGAAACGGAAATCGGTCCTTTGCAGTTGGGAAGAGGGTCGATAGAGGGACAGGAAGGCGACATGTAGTTAACATGTGGCTTCTGCTCAGCTCCCAACTCCCCAAGGCGAAGGCCCTCACCGGGTTCTGCGAATGTGCGCTAAGTAAAAACA
>PVIR01028865.1:0-21572 GCA_004026965.1 Petromus typicus | reverse complement strand
AAGAGATGAAGTGATTTTAAATTCTGTTAACATTCATGTTCCTGATTGTTTACTACTTTATCCATCACTGCTGGTGTTAATTATGTAAAAAGCCTTTGATTTATCAGTTTGATTTTGTCTGTATCAAATTTTAATTATTTCTGCAATTTTCTCCTTTTGTACTCAATGTGTCTGAAAGTTTCCCAAATTCTTAGGTCAAATTCACCAACAGAAATTTTGTCAAGTTAATTTCATATTTCCATATTTTCTGATTATATATATATATAAAACATATAATATATATAAATAAAAAACTTTAAATATACTATATATACTATAAATGTACTATTTATACTATACATACTATAATATATACAAATATAGCATATAGTATATACTAATATACTACAATAATGCTATACATATCCAATATATTAGTGTTTTCTATGCTAGTGTTAGATTATTTGTAATACACACATACCCCTTCAACTTTGAAAAAATTATGAAAAATCAATTGTCTCTATTATCTTTCCTTTCACATTGTAAGCTCTTCGGTTTCATCCACCATTGGTGTTCATTGGCATTGTTTTTGCTGGCCAATTTGTTGTGTCAATTATAAGAATCGAATCTAAGTGCCACATACGCTAGCCAAGTGCGTACACTGAACTATCCTTAGCTCCCTGCATTATGTTTTTACAAGTATTTTTTCCTATCTTAAGTGATAAAGCATTTAAAATTATACAATTCCCTTTAGTGGATGAAAGGCATACCTCTGGGATGCTCAGCATTAGGGAAAAATGTGGTGGCTTAATTAAAAAACACTAATTGGAAGCACTGAACAATCTTTCTGTCCTGCCCTTGAATTTTAGACGTAATTTATAGGCCTGAAAACTTAGTACCATATGACATAAGCTATACCTACTGGTGCAGCCTCAGAAATATCTCATTTCTTTTGGATTTGTAGGCAACTTCATCATGAGAGAAATGTTAAGTCATGTATTTACCAAAGAATTATACTCGAATGATTGGAAATTTATCAGATAGTTTTTTAAACATAAGAAAAGGTAGGACTGAAGCAAAGGGCGAATTCTGAAACACTTGAGTAATGAAAGTCAAGGCAGCCAATGCTTTCAACCCTTCCTTTTCTTGAAACAGGAGCTGATTTACTTCACCTAATCTAAACACTCTCCTGATCTCCTCGCAGCCAAAACTTTCCAATAACTTGTTCTTTATAAAGATGGATGCTGTGTATCCTGTCCAGTTATACTGACCCTGTGCTGATCCGATGACATCATGATACCTGGGCAGCAAGTCAACCCCTAACATTCTCAGCACTTGCAAAGCATAAACCTTAAAAGTAGGTGAGCTATTGGCAGGGTTAGTGGAATCAGTGTTTAGAGATAAAAACTGCCATACATGATTGCAATAACCGAACAATCTGGTTTAAATCACTATGTTTTAATGCTCGCTTCTGCAGCAGACACACTAACTTAGTAAGTTTTAAAATTTCCAAAAAAATATCCTCAGGAGAAGGCACGTAGGTGTGAGGTGAGTGTGGGAACACTGGTTTAACACAGAGAGGCCGCCGGGCAAGGCCAGGGGGTTCGGGACAAGGGTAACTGCTAGGGTTGAGAACTACATGGGGCTGTTCCCCCTGGAGCTGAGAAGCTAAGAGGGGCAGCTTCCACAGGAGCTCGGGAGGTGTTGCAGTGAAAAGCTAGACCAGTGTGTGAATTACACCATCTGCTTGCTGCCCATCACCGACTGCTCTCTTGGCGAATGCGAAAGCTGGTCAGGAAAGACTACGTGACGCTGAAGCAGCACGTCGTGTTGCCAGCCCCCCTCCTCCCATCTTCATCTCTAACCAGAGTCTTCCTGAGTAAGTGAAATACATCACCAGCCCACAGAAGGGCCGGAGGGCTTTTCCTTCCATCATAACTGGCCTGTGGGCACAGCTGGCACCCAAGCTGGACCACAGTGTACAAGATTTCACGGAGACTCCACAGTGTGTGGCTGCCTGGGAAGAGCACTCTGAACACACACAAGAGCTGGGGAATCATTCATGCCATGGCCAAGAAAATTACTCAAGCCACGAAGGTTGGAAAAGGTGTGTTCCCTCAAGCTTTCGTGGTATCAAAGGAGGACACTAAGTTGCCTTCCAACTTAAATGGCATGATAAACACCCTGCAGAGGTGGAAGGTTTTCCCTTAGATGGAACTCTTGCTGGCTGGCTGACTCCTCCATCTGTAAACAGAGGCCAGGTTTGTGCCCACAAATTTGATCCCGAACACTTTCCTAACCAGACAGCAATGCTATGTGTATGGAAAGTGTTACTGCTGATGAGAAACAATGCCGGCATGTGCTGATGAAGACAAGATGGGGACTCGTGTACAGTCTGGCTTCCAGATGGATGGCCTCGGTGGAATCACCAGGATCTCTGGGGCAGGACTTAAACAGAAGGCAGAGAGGGGGGAGAAAGAAAAGAGCCATGTTGGCACTGAGGAAAACATTCCCGTATAACAAGGCCTAAACCTCTTGGGCATCATTTCCAGAGCTCTTTGATTATCCCATGGGCAGCCACGGTGAGGGCTGAATGAGGAAGGAGGTAACAGCATGCTCATCCTTTGCAATTATCCTCCCAGCTTCGGGTTGGATGAAAGAAGCGCTCCAGATCCAAGGAGCACCCTGCCCCGCCCCACTCCCATGCTTCATTTTGATTTCTGCGTGGAACAGACTGCACTACCCAAGGCAATGCAAAGTCTGCCTGAATGTCTTCCGTAATATAGGACCCCATGTATCCTGTGCCTTCAATCCTGGACGCTGTGAACCCTGAGTCCCGGCCAACCAGAAGCAGCATGCAGATCATCTGCACTTGTGCAGGATGCCCCTCTTCCTCTCAGAGTTCTAACCACAAAATAAGTAAAATATTTTACAAAGATAGAGGTATACCATGATGAATTCTAGATGGTGGGAGAGAGACCAGAAGTAGTCAGAGAAATTTCTAGTGATAGAAGACAGGGTAGCACAAGGGGGTCTTGTGTGTTTTCTGTAGTAGAAGCTAAAAGAGGTAGGAAGTTTCCAAGTACAAGATATTCTTGCAGCAGCAGCTACCTCTTCTAGCACTGGGCATTGGCCTTGGTAGTACTTCCCAAGCAAAAGGACAGACAGGTCCTTGAATAGGTGACTCACAGGACTGGCTCCAAAGTGTGTGTTTTACAATGAAACCAGCAGGAGTATGTTAGCATTTCTTGCATTCTTATCTGGTTTGTTTTTTTTTAAATCAGTATTGGTCAAATTGGGGAAAAAAAAAAGAAAAACAAAACAAAAAAAACCCTTTATTATCTCCTATGGAGTAGTGGCAAACAAAAATCTTACATTGTAGCAAAGATTCTGAACAGTTTTGACATTATGATGTTTTCACAGAATGCTTGGAGGTGAGGTGCATTCCTGTGTGCAATCACTTAATTGCGGAAGACAAAATTCTTTGTAGATCAGAGGAATGACCAAGGGGAGGGAGGCCTTCTTGCAAGTAAGCCAAATGGATTGATCAAAGGATATAAATTAGGAAAATATAGTTTAATCCTTCAGATCATTGCCTAACCCTGTATACAGTAGGATTCCCTGGGCACCTGCACAAACATTTTTTTGCTAGCCAATGTGCCATATTTATTCTTGGAAAAAGGAACTGTTGACATGCTAAGAACATCCCACTGGGGCACATTTGCTGTAGGTTCACCACCACTGCTACAGATGGCTTTAAATGATTCATAATCATCATTAATTATATTCGTTCATACTACTCTGCATGTAGAGATCATAAGGAAATCAGTTAGTTTCTCAGGGACCAATTTCTTTACTCCACAAAGATTGCATTACATAGTTTTCAAAGAATGACTATATAACTTATAATTATAAGCAGAAGATATTGTATCTGCACTGAGACAATATAAAGGACCATAATTAATAAAAGAAGCTGCAGAAATAACTCATTCTATGAAGCAAGTAAAATTTTCTCAAGAAAACTGTGAAAATACTGCAATTCAGTTTCAAAAGAAGTTGGATAATTGCAAATTATCGAATGTAAAAAAGTTTGCTGATATCTGCTTCATTAAAATACCAGTTAAATGGGTGACCGACTCTACAATTAGTAGTGCTCTGGGTCCTTACCCAGAATATGCTACACTTTGTTTCAGATTTCTGCATAAAATTCTGAATGCATGACCTCATTGCGGAATGCCTAAATGAAAAAAGATAATTGGGAGAAGGCAAGTGATATTGTGCTCCCCCGTGCAGGCACTTTGGAGGGACTGTTTTCAGCTACAAGCCTAGATACTTTCAACAGACACCAAAAAGACTAATGAAATAAAGTCTGGAACAACACCAATGTGTTTTCCCTTGCAACCCATTACATCACCAGCATTTCCCTGTAGTTGGGCTTATTACATTATGACTTGATTACTAACGGTTATTGCCACAGTTGGAGCAGGGAAAGCACAGCATGGGACCATTTCCATTAAAGGAGTATGAAAGTCCATAACAAGCTCTGTGGCAGCATGGCTGCTGTGGGGTTGGGCTGAGAAGTGCATAAGTATCTACTTAAGATGCTACTTGAAGAAGCACAAAACTTACATCATTATTTCATTTAGTTTGAACTGTACCATGGATTTTTCCATTAAGCAGTATTAGGACACTTAAGCACGATACTGAGGTTATCTGTGCTTTAAAATGCAATTGAGTTTTTTTTTTTTTTTACTCACTTTCTAGGTACGAGAATTAGTTCTGCATATACATGTAATCTTACTTTGCTTGATTTTTGCCGCCCAGTCTAAGTGGTTCTATCAACTAAAAAATGTCAGTCACATTAAGTGCATATCTGAGAAGAGAAACCTAGTCTCCACATTGGTAACAGGGGTGTTATGCCATTTGGGAAATTGGAGAGAAAGGGGTTTGGGTTGCTATAATTTAAATGACCCAGAAAATACAAAATAAAAAGACTCAAATATATTCAAAACTTATAGACTGGTGTCCGTGGGAAAAAGAATAATGACATTCTTGTTTTATGTAGGTCAAATGACAGACTGTCCAGGGAAGAGAAGTGAGAGATGAAGTCTTAAGGGCAAAATGTATTGGGAGAAAAACAATATACTACTTAAATATTTATAGGAGGATTCCGCACTGCAAGAAGATTACAGATTCATTCCTAGTAATGCTTGCGAAGGACTAAAGTGTGCACTGTGATGTGTGTGTGGTGCATGCACATATGTATACGAACATCCAAAATGACAGACATGCTTCAGAACGATGCACTTCTTGATTCAAGTTTCCTACCCTTGCAGATTTGTTTACTCATGTGATTTCCTCTCCCTTCATCTTGCAAAGAAAGTCTGATGTTAGGAGGATTAAAACTGTCCCTAGAAGCTTTCTCTTCGTAAAGAGAAGTTACTTTTCCATTTCACTGGCAACTTCCTTCTGATGAAGGAAGCCTAACTTAGTTGGAAGTCCTACGCTCTGTTTCCTGCACAAGCTTTCAGAATCTCACATCTAAGTAAGGACAGAAAATGCTCCTGGGCCAGGGATTTAGCTCAGTGGTTCCGGCACCTGTCTTGCAAGTACAAGAACCCTGGTTTGATCCCCGGTAACCACATACAATACTGGGCAGCAGCAATCAGTACCACATACCACAGTGCCGGGCATGGTGGCTCATGCCTGTCATTCCAGCACTCAGGAGGCAGAGGCAGGAGGATTGCTGTGATGTGAGTTTGAGGCTGAGCTCAGGGCCAGCCTAACTACAAAGTAAGATCCTGTCTCAAAAAAAAAAAAAAAAAAAAAAAAAACTCCTGACTCCTGGTATTTCTACATGGCTCACTCTCTCAAAGGCTTGACTCTACCTCTCTTGGCATAAGGGCTCTCTACTGCCAGCAGTAGCTTCACCTCTGAACTTTTTCCTTCCATTAGTTTTAATCTTTTCAAAGCCACTGAAGCACTCACATCATTCTGCCCTGTTGCTCTCCCAACTAATTTTGAAAATAAAATACCCTCCAAGGAATGGGAAGCTGTGTAAGTTTGCTTGCAATCTAAAAAGCTATATATATTTTTCAAGCAGGAGAAAAATATGAATGAAACTAAAACCACCCAAAACGTGATTTCAGGCCTTTTTGCAAAGGGTCTCTCTTGTCACAGAAAATGAGTTCTGAGGATGAGTAAAGTCAGGACAAAGACAGAAAGACACTGGGACTGGAACAGTCCTGGGAGTGTCTCTTGGGAAGGAGTCACCTGAAGAAGGAAAAAGATGGACAGTGGTAGTTCCACCCCCTTATGTGCAGGTGTCTTACTCCTAGATTCTTTAAATTAAGGAGAACATTATTTCTCCCTCAAGGTGCACCCCCCAAGTGTATACTAGGTATTGTGAAATGGGAATCAATTCTTCAAAGGGAAAGGAGAACTTGGGAGGGAAGCGAGGGAAGCAAATAAGAGAAAGAATAATTCAAAGGTAAAAAGAAAAAATGGAAGCAAAGGTTATGTATAGAGGAGAGTAAAGAAGGTAGAGAGGGTGGGGGAATGGGAAAAATGAGAATCAAGATGTATCCTGTACAGGCACAAATTCCCAATGAAGAATGTGACAATAATGTATACTTGAAATGTACCAATAAACTCAATTAAAAGTAATTGACTTTATAAACTTATACAACATTGAAAGTGAATGTGTCTACAGAACCAGGCACAGTGCTTTCCTACGCGGTCCTTCTGCTCAGGAGGCTGAGGCAGTAAGACTGAGTTGGAGACCAGCCTGAGTAACTTATCTATAAATGATTTCCCAAAAGTTGTAGTTTTCTTCTTTTCCCTTGGATTTCTAAAATAATTTTCTTCACCTTTGGCTGATCGACTCTTATAAAAATTGCTACAATATAGAACTTCTCTATCAGTAAATGCTGACACTTTTTGCTCATTTAAGAATTCACAGCTTACTATCTTGTGATTCAAATTTTTTTATATTCAAGATAAACAACAATCCTTTGTTCTTCCTTCCTAAGCTATTGTTTCATGAAAGCCAAAACTTTGGGAAAGTCAAACAAATGTTTAGCATATTTTAGTTTAGTAAGTAAAAATAAGGTGTATATAACACATTAAATATTCAGGTGAATTTTAAGAAATATATGGAGAGAAATGGGGAAGGAAAGAGCTAATGAGAAGATCAACTATTAGTGATCTGTAAGCCTTAACAAAGGCAGTCTGCCAAGTCCTCTTCCTGGGTGGCCTGTCCCCGCAGTCTCACTGCCTTCAGGAACAAGTCACTGTGGTCTCTACAGCTCAGGCAGGAAACCCACCGGAGTGTAAGGATCCACATATGTGACTCCAGGCCAGGAGACAGAGCACAAGGGAAACAGAGGCACAGCGGGGAGACAGCAAAGAAGGAAGGAGACAGGGAGGACTGGGAGGGTTCGAGGCAGGCGCCACACAGTGTGCTACTCATTTCTCTTTTCTGGTTCACAAACTTGGATTTTTAGTTAAGAAAAACACAGAGAATTAAAGTAATTATATTATAGAAACAGCCTAAAGTTTTTGTTTTTCTCACAAGAAGTATCTGAAAAAACAAATGGAATGCATTGCCAAAAACAAATTATATGCAACACACACACACACACACACACACACACACACACACACACACACACACACACCATGCCCCACAGATGCCCTGTTTGCTAATAAGGCTGCAAGATGTCATTAAACTAGCTTAGCTCAAGATAATTGGTTACTATAAAAATAATTCCTCAGGTGCAAGGAGACATGTAGGCCTACTTTTTACCCAACTAAAGCAGCAATTTTTATTCCAAGTAGCCTTAAGCAATTGTCAGAGAAATCTCAGTGGGGGAGGAGGTGAGAGCTTGGGTCCTGTGACCCCCTTCCTCAGACCCTAATAAGCAGAGAAACTGTTTTTATATGACTTGCATCCTGAATTCTAAGTGAGATTTGGGTTGAGAAAAACTGTTCACCTTTAAAAAATGCAAATCACTGAGATCTGGGACTTTCTGTTTTCCTGAAGCATAGTTTTAAATATAAATCCAATTTATAATTGTTACCTGATGCTTGAAACTTGAACCTTATGTCAAATTATGTTACTTGTGTCCTGGTAAAGAAAGAAGATATATAATATTTGAACAATGAGGTTTTAATCATTCGATCAGCTCTTCTGCATACGTATATAGAGACCAGGAAAAATCAGAGCAAAATAACAACATTTGAAAAGCCTAACAGTGCTTTGAGAGGGGATAAAATAACCATGGAGGTGTTTTGCTCTTTGTAACACCTGTATAATGTGAAAAAAAGAGCAATATAAGTCTGACCTGATCTATCTTTTATCAAATCATATTATAGCCCAGTACACTTTGTCCTTCTATGGATGTAAATATTGATTGCTCTTACAACTCATTCTTATCATCCACATTTTGAAGGAAAATCTTTTATTCAAACAAACAAACAAGATTTCCCACAGCTTATCTAACATATAGGGGTGGGAAAATTTGCCCTGTGCTTATGCACTTTTTATATTTTAAAACTCTGAAATAAACTCAAAAGGCTATCTGATCATAAGAAATAATATACTTAATTGAGCTATAAGATCCCTGCACATAGGAATCATGCTAGAATTTGATAAAATAAAAGTAAATAATCCATCTCTGATCACGAGCAACTTTTAATTTAGTGGCAAAGTTACACCTGTCACCTATGAAGAATTTTAATTACACATCATAAACTCAAAGAAAGGATAACCAATTCAAATTGAGGTAGCAGAGAAGTTTTTCTAAGGACTACATTTACGGCTTTAAGGCCTCCTACAAAACTTTTTGAAATATATTGAGATATCGATACATACGGTTGCTACATTTAATGTTTATAACTCATTGTCCAACATAGTACATAGTTACACAAACATCACCCAAATCACATTTTAGGACATTTCAACTCTTTCTAAAATAAACCATCTGGCCACATGGGTCTTTTAAAATCACTTCTGCCCTTAGCTTCTCATGACCTGCTCTAACTAATCCACCTCTGTCTCTCTGAATTCTCCCTTTCTGAACGTCTTCCATGAGCAGAAGTACATACATGTGGTCTTCTGTGACTGGCTTCTACATATGCCACAATCTTCTCTAAGTTCATCTTTTTTGTAGCAGGCATTTTTACTTTATTTAATTTCAAAGCCAAATAATATTCCATCGTATAGATATGTTATATTTTATTAATCTGTCAACAGAAAGCACACTACAGTTTGTGTTATTTAGTAGAAGTTCTGTGAATCATTGGTAGAAAGGAATATAGGCCACTGGGATCTACATGCCAAGATATGCAGTGCTCTTCCCACTGAAAGGAGATGAGCAGCAAACACAGCTGGGCCGGAGGAAGGTGAATTACAGTGCAGGAAGGAGGGGCTGTCAGACCTCACTAGAGCGCACGGAGGACAGGAAGGCCACAAACTCAGGTGTCGGGAACTGCCAAAGACTTACTAGGATTTATAACTTACTTACTCAGATTTATGGATGTCTGTCCCACCCTGTGGGATTTTAAACTACAAGGATTACTGCACTAGGATTATTGGCCTTCAGATTTACTGGGACTTGCTGGGATTTAAAGACATCTACCCCACCCTATGTAATCTTCAATTACAGGGAATATTGTGGGACATCCCTGTTTTATGCATGTGAGAATTATGGATATGAAGGCTTGGTACCAAATAAAGGTGCAGGGGCTCGGGTTATGGGCTGGCTGTTCTGCTTCTTCTTCTGCTACTGCAATATTTGGCTTTTGCTGCCTCTGCTCAGAAAAGCAAGAGTTGAGCCTGAGCTCAACCTTTTTCTAAAAGTTCCAATTTTGTTATTTGTTGTTCGTTAATCCTTTTGCTGTGGGACTCATGGGGAAGGGGACTGAGTTTGCCATGAGGGTTCTAGCTGTGTCCTTTTCTCCTGACTCCCCCACACAGGGATGGACAGTCCTGTCTCCCTACTGCCTCCAGATTCCCATGGATGCTGAAGTAAGTGACTCTTTTATAATGGTGCAGAACCTCCCAGGACTGGCCCAGAGACAAGGCGACAAGGAAACAAAGGACAGACAGAGGACGGTATGTAGCCCTCAGTGGAGTGGAAAGTGTTCCTGCGTGAGCAGAGAGGAGGAAAGGACAGAAGAGGGAGAGAAGCATTTCTGAGGTTCCAAATCTACAAGTCTAGAAGAACAGACATGGAAATCAGAGGTACCTGGTGGTACAGGAAGAAAAGTAATATGTAACAATAGTGATAGCAGTGAAAATACCATTCTTGAGCAGTACTGTCATGAGGCCATCACTAGACTGCGCAGTTGGCCCCCAGATGCGCCCAGTCTAACACACCAGGCTGTACTGGTGGCCAGGCTTGTGTGCTCCGGACCTCAAAGTGGCCCTGAATTAAGGTCCAGCTGTCCACAGACATGTATTATGTGCTGGAGTTTACCGACAACAGCCAGGTAAGTATGAGAATGACTTTCTCTTTAGTGCTCAACGACACTTTAGGAAGTTTTTAGTACTCTTAAATTTAAACTACAGTTAATCTAGTAGTGATTCCAAAACACCTGTAGATACCAAATTCCATGGATCCTCAAGATCCTTCTATAAAATGATGCAGTATTTTCCTGTTTCCTCCACAATCTCCTTCCTGTGTGCATTATCTAGATGACTGATAATACCTCACACAATATAAATGCCATGGAAATATGCTTTTGTGCACATAGGGAAAGTGAACTTTCTCCTCCCCGCCCCCAGCTCTCCTGCCTAGGGCAGCACACATTATCATATTTTTGCATATTCTTCCAAAGATATGCAATGAAGTTTTCAAACAAAGCATGATACACCATTTTCCTCAGAGCTTTGTCGCTCCTCCCTATAATGTAGCTATATATGTTCAGCAGAGTGTGATATCAAATTAGATGTGAGGGTTTCATCCTTTTCATTCCCACATAATACTGTCTCAATTTCTTAATAATTAACACACATTGTTTGCATCATTTTGTCAGTACAAAACTGTGATGGAAACCTTGCTCTGTGTGTGTGTGTGTATGTGTGTGTGTGTGTGTGTGTGTATTATACACTAGAGACACGTGCAAGCATCTGACTATAGGATGACTATTTTAAGTGAAGTGGCTATCAAAACCCGGGCTTGTTATTCTTCATCCACACTTCCAAACTGACAACAGATTTAGCAATTCCTGCTCCCAACAGGAAACCAAGAGATTGTGCATCTTTTCACATACTCACTGAAGGTGTGTTAACAGTTACTTTTTATTACTACAATTTGAGATTTGCTTTATGGTGTGACCACGAATCCTGATTGTCAGCCTGACTCAGTTAAGAAATTCCTGGCAGAAGAGTAAAGCCACCTGCTTCTGGGTGTGTCCGTCAAAGTGTTCCCAGAGCTGAGTGACACAGAAGGCAATGAACAGGGGGTAATGTCCCGCGCCGACTGTGGTGCATGCTTCCAATAGGCTGTCAGTGCAGGCCAATGAAAAGGGAAAGAGGAGAAATACTGCCTGCCTTGCACAGCCTAAGGCCTATGAGCCTGAGACTACAATGGCCTCAGCCTTCACAGGAAAAGGGGTTCCTGCCCTTCGGTCTCAGGGTGCAGCTGCCTCCTTAATTCCTTTCCTTATCTTCTAGCTTTCTAGCAGGCTGAAGTTCCTTATGGAGTATTTTGCCTTCATCTTCCTAATAAATCTGATTGTACAACCTTACATAATTATCTATACCATATTTCTAACTGCATTATTCTAACTATGCATTATGGAAAAATTACAGGAATTCCTATGCACATTTCTCTTGATTTCCTTCCTCTGGAGGACCCTAACCCATACAGAAACCACGCAGTCTCAGGTCTTATCAAGCTTATTAGGGGAGTTACATTATGCTTAATCTGAGATTCAGAGTGTTTTTCTGCCCTTTCCTTTCCTTGACTACATTTGTCTTGAGTTGTACTTTTTGTTTATTGATCCTATTACCTCTTTCTCCTGGATATATAAATTATTAACATTTTGTATACTCTTTCCTGGTTTTACATTTGCCTTTAATTTAACTGAGGATTTTCTCCATATTTACCTTGAATTATTACTATTTAATTTATTCAAGCATATACGTCTTTTATTATTTCAAGATGTCATCCTTAGGCTTTTCAACTGTGAGATTTTGTTTTCTTAGGATTAGATGATTTTCTGTAGTGTCTGTATTTTTTAAAAAAAATGTTTAACTCTTAACTCCCTTGGAAGTGCAAATACATTTCTGTTCACATGCATCCTTGTATGTTTAGAAGATTCAAATGCCATTTTTTGGTGACTCCTACATATTTCTTTACCGGACACCTATACTTGTTTTTGCTTACTTGTTTTGGGTATTTGGGGGTGGAATTTCACTCTTTGATTTTAGTAGTGTTGAGGCTCCAGTTAGAACCTCACAAATGCTAAATGTGTGCTCAACTCCCAAACTACATTCCCAACCTTACTGATATTTAATGTCTTGTCATAAAAAGAACTAGGATCAATAATTCTAGTTTAAAGTCTTAGTATTTTAAAAAGCTATTTTGTGGCATTTATCTATCTAGTCACCAAAACAAACAAAAAAGAGCAAGTTACTTTTTGAGATGTAATTCAGGACTGAAGATTTAGCTCAATGGAATTGTGCCTGCCTGCCAAAGGCAAGGTCCTGAGTTCCATCCCCAGTTTTTAAAAAAAGTCATTCATTAACTATGGTAATATTTAAAATATTTGCAATATTTACTATGGAAATAATAGGAGGTTACTATATTCAGTGTTAAACTTTTTATAGGTGATTTGCTGAGATTAAAAGTAACTTTTTTATCTTTAGCACTATCAGCTTTAATATGTATTCTAGACTAAAACATAAAGTAGACTAAACTAACTAGACTATACACAAACTAGACTAATATGCATTCTACACTAGAACTCCAAACCCTGAGCTCCCACACAGAACTCTGGAGGCCCAGTCAGCTGTTTTTCTCTGTTTTGAGTCTCTTCAATACAACTGACTGTCATGACATGCGGGGTACATACATCAACACGGAAGTGAAGACAATGGTTTAGGAAGCCCTTATGTATTCATCTTACAGTATCAATAAATCATTCATAGCTCATCTTTTCCCCACTTAAAAAAATTTGTTTTCCTGTGTTCATGTTAAACAAATTCAGTATATCCTATCACTTCCTCTGTGCATACTTCACTATGTCTCTGTCACAGATAAGCACAGTTTAAAAAGTGGCCCAAGGTCATACTAACTTATTTTTATACTGTGTAAAATCAATAAAAATTTTTATAATAACATGAAACAAGACTTTATTTAAAATGTCTTTATTGTCTCAGAATGCCTTATTATATTTAATACCAGAATCCAAATAAGGCTTATTCATTGCATAAAGATTACATGGCCTCTAAATATCCTTGTCTATACCACTTCTCCTGACATTTTATGTCATCTGCCAGGTTTGTGCCTGAGATTTTCCCACATTGTATATTTAAGTCATCATATCTGGGTGGCATTTAATACATTTCTTTAAATATTTTTCCTGAAAATGGTGGTTAGTTCAATAATCTTTATTGCAGTTGGGTTTGCTTTTGAACATTTTTTGAGGAACAGGAGTGTGCATGGCCTTGTGTTGCACAGATTTCACAGGAGGCGGTAAAGTTAGGGTGTGCAAAGGTTTGGTTTCACTGTTCTTCTCTAGATTGAGACTCGGGGTCTGTGATGTATCCTTGCCTTTTGCATTTCCTCCATACATTTTGCCTCACAATTTCAGTGCTCAATGATCCATCATTTTTCAAGCAGGAGAAGTAAAATGGTGGTTTTTGAATTCTGTAATTTCTTCAGCATGGATCCACTGAAGTTCATTGCTAAAGCAGAGATTTTCTTTTGTATTTCCTTACCTTTAAATAGCAAAGTCATGAAAATATTAAGTTCTATGCCTTTATTCTCAGTTTTCAGAAAAGTGAATGCGTATCTGTGCAGATTTTAAATGATACAACTATGTTTTAATTTCTCTTATTTTGAGTTTTGTTCTTTCCTTTTGGTGGACTGGTGTTACTATATACTCAGATATTGCTATTTCCAATATTCATATAGTCATTTGAGGATCAAGTGTGTTACATTCATTTCTACTAAATACTTGATCTAAGATACTAAAAATTCTCATTTCAATGATTGTGGATAAGTATTTCTAGAAACTCAAATTGTTACTGTGTCCTGTACAAACTGCCATGTTATTAAAACAAAATATATGTGAATGGTAAAGACGGAAAACAATGAGACTATTCACTGTTCAAATATATATTAAATGTATATTAAAATGTATATTTTATTATGGAAGTAACCACATAGCAGAGGTCTCTGACCCGTTACTTTGTTTATAGTGACCACAGCATGAGAAAATATGGATTGGTCTATTCATAAGTACAGGTCATGGTAACCATTAGAGAAATGAACAGCACATGGGTTTAGAAAGTAAAAGAGAGAAAGATGTGCACAGAGAAGGGGCGATAACTTCAGAGACAAGGATAAACATCAACAAAGAGTGAATGGCATTTGAATCAGTCCTCTATTTTCCCAAAAACTTACAGGAACAGGACAGTCCCGATGCTGGTGTGATCTATTTAAGACACATACTCTACTGACCCCTGTTGTCTTCTGCCCAATTAGATCCAATTTTAAACTTTAAGTACGTGTTGGTAGATCGCTAAGTTGTCTCTGTCCTAAATGTGGCACCTAGAGCATAATATTAGGTGGATATATTTTCCATGTATCTTCAATGAATTTGGGAATAAACAATACATGAATATCATTTCATTTTAGTGTGTAATAAGTCACTATGTAATCTGAAAATAAAACTCCAAAATGTAAAACAGTTGTGCACTGTGTACTTAGCTTAGATATTTTCAGTACAAGGCCCATGTCATTGTCAGATTTCAAACCCTACAATCAAGTAAATATGCTTTTGTTCTTATTTTCTCTTTTAAGAAATACTAGTCATTCTAAGGGATTTTTAATTATTTTCATTGCTTTATATTGACATAATAGTACTTGTATGTAAGTATGGGTGACAGTGAGGAATTGCTGCTGGTATGTGCTATATAATTAGCATGTTATTGAACTGGGAATACTCAAGCTCCTATAATTATTCTGAGATATATAATAATATGTTCCAAATTGTAATCATCCCACTGTGCTATGCAACACACTAGAATACTCTTATACAATTTTAGTAGGAGTTCTGTATATCAATTATAGAAAAAAGGATTAAAGTTCCTCAAATCACTGAAAATAAAACTGTGATATGATCTAACCTTCTCACTTCTAAGAATATATGCCAAAGAAAGCAAAGTCAATTTATTAAAGATACTTGTATTCACATGTTAAATGTAATGCTATTCCTAATAATTAACATATGGAATCAGAAAGATAGCAATTGATGGATGAATGAAGAAAATGTAATATATACATATTATATATACAAAATATATATAATATATGCAGTGGAATACTAGTCAGCCACAAAAAAAGGAATGGCATCTTTTCACATATGGCAACATGACGAAGTCAGACAGAAACTATGTCAAGTGAAATAAGACAGACACTAAAAAGATAAATACTGCACATTGTGACATGGAGAAAAGTTCACATCTTCCTAAAGATATTTTTAAAAATAATAATTTAAATTAATCATTAGTTTCCCTTCTCTACAATCACTTTCATAAATGACACATTTTGCAACCTGAGTCTGCAAACTGGTGAAATACAAAGGAAAATACAACATACAACCAGTGATCATCAAGATTCTGAGTTCCTAATAAAATATAACCATCAACAAGAATTTAAGAATACAGGAAATAAGGCTGTCCACAGAGACGCCTGTTCAAGCTAATTAAACAGAATTCCAAACTGAGATGAGCACCGTCAGCTTAATGATGCTGAGACCCTAAGCCATGGGGCCTCGCTCTAATGTGAGTGAATGTACTAATATCAATATTTATAAAGAAACAATGTGTCAATCAAGTAGCATTTGGTCAGCTTTGGGAATGGAAAAGCCAGCTTCTAGGAGGATGAATTAGCCAATGGTATACATCTGGGAACTGGGTGAGAGAGGAAATCTATTGGATGCAAACCATGTGGTTTCTGACCCTGCAGTAGGTGAGACAGCTTCCCCCGAACTTGCCTGAAAACTTTCATCCACTTGATTTCTGTCTGGCTTTTTGGTTGTCCTGCTAATGGGAAAGTGAACCAGTTAGACAACAGCAATTGATGTCTGAAACCTTTGCATCCTAAGTTGAAAAATCAGCATTCTGATGTTACCTTTTTTGTAGATTGCCTAAACATATTTAAAATGGGCAATCTAGACCCACAGTTGTAGTTTTTCACTATAAGCAACCAACATAATGTTTGTATTTCTTTGTGTTCCTATCAGCCTTTATGAGGGTAAGAAAATGCCAACCCACCTTAATCTGCTTTAATTGTAGTAACAAAGCCACATTCATGAGCCAGTAATGATGATGATTAAAACTTGGAGTGCCTTCGTGTACAAGGGAATGGTCCATGCATAGAGGACCATGCCAAAAGCCAGCCAGTGTCCCTCATTTGTACCCCTCTGACTCTGTGAAGGTGGCTGTGGCCGATTTGTCCATAAATTCATCTTGAAAATCTTGTCTTGCTGTATGTCGCATCTTGGAGAAGCTGAACCCTTGTCAACTGTTTCAGTTGGTGGAAGGACTGCCATGTCTAATGCCCAGGAAAAGGAGGCGCTACAGGATTCTCCCCACTCTCTCTTTCCTCAGCTGGCACCAGCGTATCTTATTTCCTACTTTAAGTGGCACTATCTTCAAATCTGCTTTAAGCAGGAAGAACAGTTTCTACTTTCCTTACCCTGTGCTGACCGATTAGCCCAGCAGAGGACCCACCACAAAATGCAACCAAGGCCTCCGGAGTACAAAGTGTGTATCCTATACACACACAAATGTATGGATTGATGACACGTTTATATAAAATAATAAGGACACTGGCTTAGACTTTTTTCCTTTTTTTTAAGTTAGATGAGACAGTCATTCATCAACTCCTATTGTATTGTGATAATCAGAGAAATGAAAGGCAATACAAATCTCGAGCAGACACTGAGTGAAGTAACAGACTTGGTTATGAGTATCTCTAAAGACAGATTAAATGTAGTTTTCTGTCCAACCCAAACAGAACACATCACTGTACATTTGGGCTAGAATGTTTAGAAATGTCTAGAGTAATGAACATCATATCACAAGACGGCACTGCAACATTGGAAAATCTGCCTTTGGATTAAGAAAATATTCACCAAGCCCAGGCAGGAGACGCGAGATACATGAGTAAGAGCGTGGACTTCACAGCCTGGAAAGCTGATCCAGCCTGATAGTATCCAGGCTCTCTGCGCAGGGAAGGAAATAACTCCACCTTGGGGGTCTTGCTTTTGTGTCACACGCACAACAAAGGCTACGTCTTCTCAAGCAAAATGTCACTGCTGCTTGTCGATAAGTCAGACAGGTCTCAGCATACACTTTTTCTAACAGTATTCTTTCTTCTACGGCATTGATTTCTTTTCTTTTTTCTTTTTCTTTTTTTTTTTCTGATAAAACCAGCCTTCTATTTTGTCTCTGCACTGTGAGGACACGGGATAATGTCGTTGTAGTTTGGCTCAAACAATGCATTTCCAGGTTTTTTTGTTGTTTTTTTTTTTCAGATACTTTGCGAGATCCCAGTGTTTCAGTGTTACACCTCTACTTTTAAGAAGGCATGCTATTGTCAAAAGCATCACAAAGTGTTGAGAATTTTCTCTAACTGAAGAACTTTAATAGCTTCGTATACCTGAATCCTACTTTCTAAGTGTCTCTGAGTCCTTGCTGGATTGTGAAAGAGGAGCACATATTAAACCTCCCAGGCCTCCAAGGGAACCTTTAATGCGTCCCTGCAGGCACCTAGGTAAACAGCATCCAGCCGCGCTGCGCAGACGCGAACGCATCAGAGAGTTTCTGTAAACGCTCAGTGCCGAGAGGTAAATGGAACAGGCAGAGGCAAATACAGCTTAACATTTCAGAAAAGCAACGTAATTAGGATGCTGAACAATTAGTCTTGAGTAACGACGCCTGTCACATTCACTCATTTGGCACATAATTGAGACCCTCTGTATGTGAGCCTTCAGCTTTGGAGGGCCCATTAGACCTATCCTCCAGGACAGGATGTTTCTGGAGATACAGAGGGGGAGGGGTTAAAAGGACACCGAACAGGACCACAAGGAGGCAGGTGATGTACAAAACCCACCTCTCTGTAGGCGTTTACAGTCCTCTGAGAGGCCAGAGTCTCTTTAAAATGCGATGATTTTATTCTTTTTCACCATTATTATTATTCAGTTCCTTGATTACTATTACCATCTTCATATACTGATGAAAACTGGTGAAAGGAGAGTTGAATTTCTCAAATTCATACAGTATGAAAGATGAGGTGGGATTTGAAACTCTTCAGTTTGATTCCAGAGCCGAATATTTGACTTCCTGAAGCTGAATCCGTGATGTATTATGGGACAGAAATGGCCAGGCACTCTGGGACCACGTATAAGGGACACTAATAGGCGCTTTCTCTCAAACCAACTGAGGCTTTTAAAAGGCTGAGAAATAAAGGGTTTACTCAGTAATTAAAGAAGAAGAAGTGGTAGCAAGTGCAAGGTATATATATGTATACCTATCTCTCTCTCTCTCTCTCTCTCTCAATATATATATATATAAAACACAAATTTGCTTTTATCATTTTATTAAGGTATAGTTTTAGAAATAAAATCATATAATTAGGTATACAAGGTATACATTATGAAAAAGTTGAATTAAGAAAATTAACATATCCATTATGTCATTATTTTTTTCTGTGTGCTTGACATTCTGGAACTTAGCAAGTAGAGAATAGTACTTAGCAAGTATAGAATATGTTATTATTTACTACAGCAACTATGCTGTAAAATATAGCTTTCAGTGGCAGCACAGAACATGCTCAGTAAAAGTATAAATTATCTAATTAAAAGAATAAATAATACACATTATGGGTTGAATTATGTATCCCTCAAGATATTTTGAAACCCTAGCTCCAGGAAGCTGCCAGAATCAAAATGGAGTCACTTATGTCAAGCCCTAACCAAAAATATCTGACAAAAAAGAACTTTAGCTGGAAGGTTATAAAGGCAAGATCTCATACAAGTATATATAACAGCAACAACTATTCTCTAAAGACTGTGAAAATCCTAATCTTGCAAGAAGTTCACTTCAGCTGTACACACAGACAAATTAGTTTTGCCGGTACATCAGTGCATAAGTGTCTATTTAATATGGAACTGATATCATCCTTATCATTGATCTCCAAGGAAGAGTTATCACTTCAGATCATCTTATGTAATCCTCTTTATGCCACCTTTAAATCCTCTCCTTGCCGGATCTTCTTAGACAGAGTTTATTCCGGGCTCTGTATTATTATCAACAAGCTCAGGTGTTCTTAAATATTATTCTCCAGAGCAGGGCTGGCAAACCTCGTAGAGCTTTCAACGATAACAAGCAGCCCATCATGGCAGCAAGTCGCACCACTGGAGAGAATCACTCTGACTGTTATGTTAGGGGACACTGAAGTAAGGTGAGCCCATAATTTAGTACAACTGGTGTCTCTTAAGCAGAAAATAGCATGTGAAGACACACACGCACATGCACGAGGAGAGACGGCATAGACTGGAGAGACGCCGCTGGCAGCCACAGAGCATCCAGGATGCATGGCCACCGCCAGAAGATAAGGGAAGGCACAGACGGGTTCAGCTAGGGATCTCAGAAGAGACCGTGGCCCTGCTGACACCACGCTGACTCGGAATGCTAGTGCCAAACTTAGAGAGAGAACACACTGCTCCTCCTTGTTGGTGACCATTCCTTAGAAGGCCATAGCAAAGGCCTGAATTTACACCTGTGTAAGCCAGGCGCCTGCATGCTTTGGGAAGTGGGGAAAGTTAGATTAGTACCGGATGTTAGGGATGTGGAACTTTCATATCTCACGAAGGTGTTCACATTTATCCTATACAGTAATATATAGAATACTTTTGTACTCTTCCAGAAAACTTCTTCCAAAATGACCTGTATATTTGACTGACTATTTTTCAAGGCCCTGACTTCAGAATTATCCAAAATGTCCACTTGCTCTGACTGTACAGTGTCAATACAAAAAAATCTTACATGTGCTCATGGCCCCCCAGTGTAGATACTTAAAAGTCAACCTTAAAGAAATGTTCTGGCACACAACAGGGAAGGCACTAATTAACTAAGGAGTTTGTTTCCCTCAAGACTATCCAACACCATTTAATGATTTCTGCCTAAGGCAAGTAAGTCAAAAAGAAGGGGCTAAGTTGTACAGGGTAATGTTTTTTCATGTACCACAAGGAGCAGAAAAAGGAAGAAATCAATGGCTGCTGATGGAAAAAGATAAAACTGTCAGGAAAATAAATGTTATTTTTGGATTTTTTGTTAAGACCACGGCAGTCACAAGAAAAAAAAAAAAATAAAGATTAACAATTCCTGAAAAGAATTGATGGAATCACTCTTAATAACTGCTTTCTGATTTTTCAGCCCTGGAAATATAGTTTATCATAAGTTAACTTTCTCAGATCATAGAAAGATTTTTATTCCTTATTGATTTTGCTCGAAGCAACCCTGAGCATTTCAGGAAAGGCTATTGTGAACCTAATTTAGAGTAAATGTATCACATTTAAAACTAGCCCTGGCATAGATGATGAATTATCACAACAGCATATTATTTAGCATAGAAGTAGATAGCAGTATGTTCTACAATTTTAAGTGAAATTATTGAATTTAACTCTCATGCATCCTTATTATGAAGTAAACAATCCATTGGATTAGAGGTTTGTAAATGCAAGCAAATCCATTTTGCTTAACTGACATCTTAGCGTGCTAACTATAGTGAAGTGACACATTTGATTTAAGGAGAAAAGTATTATTTTCATTTTCATTCTGCTCTGTAAAAATAGCAGAGAAGGGTATAACTATAAACGATCAATTATAACAGGTTGCATATGTCCAAATAACTCCTAGTTTCTGGGTTTTGTTCTCACACACACACAATTAGGCATATTTAAAATACATGTACAGGATGAAATCATAAACATAGACCAACTAATTTGATTAGCATTCAATTATGGAAAAATTGACTCCACTTTATATTTAGTATATTTAAAATTAGAGGACAGCTTACTAACCACTAAAAAATTTAAAACATGAAAAAATATATTACAGGAAATCTACTATTTAGTTATTTGCTAGGTTTTGTAATATATTTCTGAATAAGAGTATTCTTATGATAGTGCAGACACAAAAACCAAATTCAGGGCCGGGGAGTTAGCTCAGTGGTTCCGGCGCCTGTCTTGCAAGCGCAAGGACCCGGTTCGATTCCCCGGTAACCACATAACAATACTGGGTGTGGAGACCCACACCCAGCAGCAACCAGTACCACATACCACAGTGC
>PVIR01028864.1:0-21611 GCA_004026965.1 Petromus typicus | reverse complement strand
TGTGTGTGTGTGTGTGTGTGTGTGTGTGTGTGTGTGTGTAGCCTATGTCCCTTAAAGTCTTCTAGTTCTACTCCTGTTATCATAAGTGGATGAACTCACTCTATTTTATGACTGAATAATATTCCATCATGTGAGGGACTGATCAGACCTCTGCATACTTGTAGGGGGGAAATGAGGACTAAAGAAAGAGAGGCAAATTTCTAAGTTTAGAGAGACTTGCCTGTAGTGAACACTCTCAACAAGCTCCACAGCTGTCCCATTTTTATTACCAAGCAAGAAATACAAAAGAGGGACTTGTGTATCATTCATGGAATGATAGTGGTTGAACAGATATTTTGAAAAACAGGGAAGCGATTTAACTCTTAAAGAGTTAAAAAGATTTAACTTTTACGGGGAGGATGTGAAGGGGAATGCATTCTTCCCTATACCTGGGTGTCTGCCCAAGTTAATAAAGATCTAGTATTTTTTGTAATGTCTTCAGCAGATGTTATCTTCCTATAGAAGTACTGTGATTATGAGCATTCCCTCACACTGATAAAAAGTACAGAGCTTTCTGTGTACTTTTTGTTTCCCAAGGCAGGTTTCATTGGTCTCGGGATCATAGGACCTAATTTGGCCCTCAATAATTCCTCACATAGCCTGCACCCAACACTGTCATCTATGCATTCCACATTTTCTTATATCCATTAAATAATTTGATAGAGACCATCTTTGGGTTCTTGATCTCTTGTCTTGTATAGTTTGAATAATACTGCAATGACATGGAAATTTAGATGTCTCCATGAATACTGATTTCATTTTACTTTGCATATATGTGCATCTAGTAATGAGATTGCTAGAGCATATGATAATTCTGTTTTTAACTTTTTGAAGGCCCACCACAGTGATTTTATAATGGCTGTATAAATTGATATTCCCACCAGAAGCATGTAAGTTTCCCTTTTCTCTAAATTCTCACTAACCCCTGTTATCTTTTTGCTAGTGTTCATTGTAAATGCATTGAGGTGCTTTCTGATTGTGCCTAGGAATGGCTTGTCTGTGATGATTATAAATGTTCAGTCAGTTTTCAAATATCTGTTGGCTACTTGTGTAATTTCTTTTGAGAAATGGGGTGGATACAAAACTTGTACCCTGCGTGATGGAAAATGCCAGGAACAGCTAGAGTTTGCACTGTACAACCTCAAGGCTGGTGCCATGGATATTTTGGTGGCTACAATGTAGCTGGTTGTGGTATTGATACCCAGGAAGTGTCTATGGTTGTCAAAGATGATATGGCCTGAAATATTGAAGATTATATCCACTGCCTTGACTGCATTGGGTGAGCAGGTAAAAATGGTATGGCAATCAACTCCCTCACCAAGAGGACTCTGCTGAGTTCTGTGAGCTGAAGCAACAAACCATCCAGGACATCCCAGTGTCTTTCTGCCCCAAGCTAGCCAATCATCCAGTTTCTGAGTACAAGATGGGCACCATCCTCTCCAGGAAGCACCATGAGGAGAACATTTTCCTCTCATACAGTGCTTTCTTAGGGGTTCAAGGATAGGCTCTGATGCTGCCTGACATCTTCAAAACCAGCATGTCCCTTTTTCCAGATTCTCTCTCAGGTTATCAAGGCCTAGAAAACAGCTAGAATTCCTGGTTTTGATCTTCAGTCTTGAAGGTCTGAGTGTGTGACTGCAAAAGGACAGGAAAATGTGAAAGATTTTGACCCCATTCTGCCCTTTTCATTTTGCTTTAAGAATATACTACACAGTCAGTTCTTGCCAGAGAATGGGCAGCTGGTTGGCCCTCTACCCAAACTGAACAAACAATTGTTTGTTCAGACAAGACCTCTTCCTCTTAACTGTGTAACTGTATCCTGCCTCCTTGTTGCTCTAGATGACTGGAATTCTGGCATGGTGAGGGTTATGGACCTGGACTCTATCATTTTGACGTGCATTTTTTCATTTTCCATATGAAACAAGTTGACACCCTTTAGAAGTGTGCTCAGACCCATTCCAAAGGGTGATGTGCACTTTAGGTGCCCTGACCCCAGGGAACATCTTTAGTGAGTATAGGAACAGAATGAGATGGCTGCATGTATCTTTAAGTCAATGAGAAATCTTTCTACTTTCTATTCTCTGAGAACATTAGTTTATATGTTCTCAGAATAAATAATGAATATCCATAAAAAAGATACCTAGTAGAGGAATGTCTGGATTGAATAGAATTTCTAATTTCAGCTTTTTGAGGAGTTCTTGTACTGATTTCATAGTGTTTAGAGTAGTCTACCTTCCCTCCAATAATGTAGGAATGTTTCTTTTCTTTCCTGCATCCTCAGAAGAATTTCTGTTTTGTGCTTCCTTGATATAGTTATTCTTTTTGGAGTAAGATGGAATCACAAGTTTGTTTTAATTTGATTTTTTCTGATGGAAAAAGGTGTTAAGCATTTTTTTCTCCTGTACTTATTGGCCATTTGTGTTTATTCTCCTCAGAAGTCACTCTTCACTTAAATTACTTGTGTTTTCATCAGGGTTTTCATTGAGAGGCCTAATTTTTTGAGACCTTATTTAATTCCAGACATTCATCACTTGAGGAATAGCTGGCAAATATTTTCATACTGTGGGTTGCTTTTTTTCAATGAATTGGTTTTTTCCTTTGCTGTGCAGAAGCTCTTAAATTTGGTATAACACACTTTGTTACTTGTGAAGTTATTTCCTGTGTAAATGTAGAAAGTCCTTTTCTAGGGCCGGGGAGTTAGCTCAGTGGTTCCGGCGCCTGTCTCGCAAGCGCAAGGACCCGGGTTCGATTCCCCGGTAACCACATAACAATACTGGGTGTGGAGACCCACACCCAGCAGCAACCAGTACCACATATCACAGTGCCGGGCGTGGTGGCTCACACCTGTAATCTCAGCACTCGGGAGGCAGAGGCAGGAGGATTGTGATGTGAGTTTGAGGCTGAGCTCAGGGCCAGCCTGAACCACAAAGCGAGACCCTGTCTCCAAACCCCCCCCCCCCAAAAAAAGAAAGAAAGTCCTTTTCTATACCCAGAGTTTCGTGTATTTTTAGCAGATGTTTTTCTGTTTTAATATTTAGATATTGGGATCATTTTGCTTTTAGTTTAGTACATGGCAAGTGATATGGATCTAGCTTCAATCTTTTGCTTGTGTATAGTCCTCAAGAAAGTCATTTTATAGGAGGGGGGGGAGAAAATGAAGAAAGAAAAAAAAAAGAAAAGTAACGAGGATATTGTCAGCCAAGTCAGGTCAGGAAATGCTTCTCTGAAAATGCAGTATTTTAAGCTGAAACATGAAGATTTATGTATTCAGGCATCTGTCCTGTGAAGAGTCAGTAAAAGAGAATTCTGAGTGGCAGAGTCAGCAATTTAAAGGGCCTGAGACATAAGACAGTTTGAGCTTATTGGCAAGAGATAGAAAATGTGTGTGGCTGCAGGTGATCAGTGAGGTGCTGAGAATTGATGCCAGGAAGTGGGCAGGATATCAGTGGCCAAGAGCAAAGTTTATCTATAATATTTTTTCTGGTAAATCTTTAGTTAAATGTATTATGAACCTTCTTTTCTTAACTTCTTTGAAACTTTTCTCATATTGTCCTACGCAGTGCTCATTTTTGGAATACACTCAGAAGCAGATTGTAGCTTGGATGAAATGGGGGAGAGTGACAGAAATCTCAAATGTTGGAACTCAAAGGGTATAGGTTTTGCTACTCAGAACCTTTGTCCACCTAGCAAAACAGATCATGTCCATTACCACTAGACTCCAAGAAATAAATTCATAAACACATATCATTTCTGGTTTCATACATAGGATGAATTAAAAATGGATGGTTATACATAATAGATAAATGGCAAGGTACTATAGGCAAACTCTCAAACTTTTAGTCTGCTTTTCAACTAAAACTTGAACTCATCTGTCCTCTTGTTGGTACAAAGAGAATATTATGCAATTTTAGATTACTCTTTAACTTTTGTCCTCTCTGACATGACAGATAAGTTTTCTTAAAAAGTGTTGAATGGGTATTTGTGGAGGTACGGCCAAAGGTCAGGCACTAGGTTTGTCTTTTGCTTTCTTTAGTTAAAAGTAGCCTGAAGAACACGTACAGGTCTAGGTCCCCAAACTCCTGCAGGTAACAACACCATGGTATCCAAGCTCTTTTGGAGAGAGTAACATAACCACTGGCACTTGTTTTATAAATTACACAACTGAGGCTGAGGGCAGTTAACTCAAGCAAAGTCTATTTCTTGGTCACACTTTATGTGAGAATGCCTACTTGCAGCAATGTAAAGAAAAAGAGATCACATGACCAGACCAGGCCCCAGACTTTTGAAATCCTAGCTCTAGAGCTATAAAAGTAAATGTCTGTCCTTTATTGTTCTAGTCTATATTTGTATATCCCCAAGAGCTTCATATGCTCATAGGTGAAGATTTGGGGAGTGATTTGGGGAGGTTTACAAGTGACTTGCTATTAAAGGCAGGATCTGGTCAGAAGAGGAAGGTCACTGGAAGTGGCATCAGGAAAGATTTATCTCCCTTCTTGGACCCTTCTTTGGCTCTCTTTATGCTTCTTGTTTACCGTCTCACGAGTAGCTTTCTTCCATAGTGTGCCCTTTCACCATGCCTCATGCTCTCAAATCACCTTACTATAGATTCAAACCTCTACAATTTGTGAGCCAAAACAAACCTTTTCTCTGTAAGATGTGAGTGTCAGGTTTTACTTTCTAGTGATAAAGACTGTGACTATGGCACTTACAAGTGACCAATCTCAAGTAACTATGATGGAAGCACATCATCAACTAAGGCACTATTAATGATTAAACTGAGCCATTTTTATTGTCTACATATGGTCTTCTGAAAGTTGTCAACATTTTTATGATTTTTTCAAAATAATAAAACATATTTCTATTGAGCTACTTCATACAGAAGAGAGTGACATGATGAATGGATAGTATTATTGAAAAGTAATATAAATGCATTTTATTTGAAGTAAACAAAAATGATAACACAGCTTTCACTTAGAAACAAACTTTTGAATGACTGTATAACTGAGCAAAACAAAGCTGAAAAACAAATGGCCTTCTTTTTTAACATATATCTGGACACAGATAGGAAGATATTACTTGGTTATTTAAAAAACTGACCTGCATTCAAAGCCTGGTAATAGAAATAGAGAGAATGTAAATGAATCCACCGTTATCAATTTTCCCACCATATATTATTACCTGTGAGTTTACCTGCCAATGTACCTGTGAAGAATTATCGCATCTTTTCTCTGGTATGAGAAAATAAAGATGTAAATGAGTCCTAGCATTGTATATTATATATTGTGAAATAGAAAATGCTCAAGGTAAACTAAGGTGAAAGGGGAAAATGTTGAGATTGTAACAAAAAAGTAAGGAAACAAATTTTATGTATATGGGGCAGTGGTAGGGTGGGTAGGGCTATGGGAAAAAATGAGAAATAAGTTGTGTCTTATACTGGTACAAATCCCCATTATGGAGTGTAATCATGATGTGTATATTTAATGTTCCAATAAAGATTAAAAAAAAGAATTGCTATCTCACACTTATTTTTCAGTTCTTGGCAGCAGGACTAAGGAAGAGTAATTTGGAACAACTTTTATATCTATTTAGAAGACATCAGTATCCCTTACATAACAGGTTACAATAGAGGGAGACTACCTGGAAGTTACTCTTTCACTTTGGTTCAGTTTTAGGTTTTGTGATTTTTAGATCTGCTTGATACATGTGCTTGTAGTACACTTCTGCTGCCAGGAACTAAAGGACAAGATATACACGATTCCTTTGATATTGCATTTTTCAAATATTACTACATCTGATTTCTTTTTACTCCTTGGTTTTATCAATTTTTCTGTTCTGTTCTAGTAGAGGAAATGGATCTGACTATGACATATCAGAACTATTTGGAACATCTGTCTTTCTGCTGATATCACAGATTCTGTGAAGAGAATTTACTCAAAGCTAGAGAAGTGCACATGTCATTTTTGTGGTGATATCTTGTTCTATAATTTGTGACATAGTTTTATGGAGTGGTTAGTGGTTAGTTTATCTTAATGAACAGACTTGGGAATAGAGAGGAAAGTGATGAGACATGATGAATTCTTCATGTAAACATATACGATGACACATAATCTAGAGAAAGAGTTATCTTTCTGCATAAGGAGGGGAAAGTGGACATTTCTACTTACCTCATCTCGGCCTTCACTGATGGGCTTCCTGCAGACCCTCACCTTGTCTCTGTGTGGGGGGAAAAAAGCCAGTGAGCCTATTCAGAAGGCTTGTGCGCTGGAGATTTAGCTCAGTGGTTCTGTGAGTTTCGGAAGGTTTGTGCTGAGACCTAATCATCTTCTGTTTCTTTGGAAAAAGCTGAGCCTGTATTCAAAGATTAAGTCCCTGAGCTCCAAGTGTATGTCATGTACATTGGAAAGCCAGGTTCTGCTTTTAATTGGCTATGTAAAGTTGCACGGATGAGTTATTTTTCCTAGCCCTTAGTATATTCATATAAAAATAGAGTCCTTAATGATAATTATCTCATAGAGTTGTTGAGTGGATTATATCAGATGATGTGGGGAAAATACTTACAGGAATTAATTTATGTTGGCTTCATGGATCAAGTTTGGTTACATCGTCTCATTCTCAATTACACAGAATTATTTCTGGAGCAATGGTGTTTATTCATTCTTCTTTAAACTTTTGGTAAAGATTCAGAATAAATTCAGTGTTATTTGTAGATAGAATTCTGTTTTTTTCACAATATATTAAAATTTTATTGATATATTTTAGATATACATAAAGATCATATTCCTCATAAGGAAGTTGTATCTACATATACACCTTGAGTTCTCTTTCTTTTTCTAATCTTCTCCCTTCCATTAAACCCTTAATTTTCTCATTTTAAAAGCTTTGCTTCCATTTTTTTTCTATTCTTGTCCCTTCTTTCCTTTCATTCTCCTTACCCTGTTCCATTTTTCCATTTGAACATTTATTTCTTGTTTCCCATTATTTTTGTCCTTCTTACACTTTTTGTCCCTCACACCAGGGAAACAGTGCATTATATAAACGTGTGTCTGATTTATTTCACCTTAGATTATGATCTTGAACTCTATCCATTTACCTGAAAAAGGAAGTTTTCCAGGAAATATGTATGTCACATGATATTGACTTAAAAAAGCAGAATATTCAGATGCTCCTCAAGAACCAACTGATCACATCACCAATATATAGAGTGGTCAGAGGAATGGGAAAAATGCAAATTAAGTCATGTCATATAGTGGTACAAATTCTCAATGTTGACTGTGATTGTGGTGTGTGTATATAATGTACCAAGAAAGATTTAAATTTAAAAAGATGAGACCTCAGTTGTTGATTCTTTGTGATATTTCCCGTGGAACCAGAGTTTTGTTCCTAAAGTCTTTGTGTATGTCTGTGTCTTCAAGAGTTCTGTCTATTCTGTCTTCCAGTAGATTATTGTCTCTGATTTAATATTTAGATTTTGGATCCAATTAAATTTTAGTTTGGTACATGGTGAAAGATACAGGCTTAGTTTTAATCTTCACATGTAGAAAGTCAGTTATTTCAGCAGGATTTATTAAAGAAGTTATCTTTCTTACAATTAAGTTGTTTGGCTTCTTTTTCAAAGATAAAATGGTTGAATGTGTGTATCTGAAGTAGTTTTTTCATCTTCCAATCTTTTCGGCTGACATTTGTGTCTGGGCTTCGTGCCCCCCCCCAGTATAATACTGTTTTGATCACAGTAGCTTTATGGTATAATTTAAAGTCAGAAAGTTTGATGCCTTTTTTCTTGCCTTTGTTTCTCTTAATTGATTTTGCTATTTTAGATCTTTTCTAGCTCCAAATGAATTTTAGAATTGTTTTGTCTGATTTACTGATATATTATTATTGGTATTTAGAACAAAGTTGCATTAAATATGTATTACAAGTTTGGAAATATGGCCATTTGGATCTTTTATTTCCCAAGAGAAAGTGGTATCTTAATTTTCTGATATCATTTTTGATCTCCCTTTCCAGAGAACTGTAGTAATTATTGTAAAGATTTTTTAATTGTCTTTCTTTACAGTTATTATTAGATGTATCATCTTTTGGTTGTTATTGTGTGAAGTGTTGTTTCCTTAACTTCTCTCTGAATGAGTTTATTGTGTACAGGAATGCTATTGATTTTTAAAAATTTAATTGAAATCTTTGTTGGCACATTACATATACACATCATGATTGCATTCAACAATGGGAATTTGTACCAGTATATGACACAACTTAATTCTCATTTTTCCCTATAGCCATACCCTACCACCCAAACCCCTATATACATAAACTTTGTTTCCTTTCTTTTTTGTTATAATTTCATTGATTTTTTCCCTTCACCCCATCTTGCTTGAATATTTTCTATTTCACAATATATAACATACATTCTAGAACTCATTTACATCTTCATTTTCTCATACCAGAGAAGAGATACAATATTTACACATCTGTGATGTATTTATTTCACTTATGAGGATGTCCTCAAGGTATGTCCATTTAAGTATAAATGATTCAAATTTATCATTTTTTATGGGAGAGTATTCCTCCATTCTGTAGAAGAACCACAAATTTTTTACCCAGTCGCCAGTTGATGGACATTTGGGTTGTTTCCAAAATTTAACACTCACAAACTGAGCTGCTATAAACACGGGTGCACATATGTTGCTGTGATATGAATCTTTTAATTCTTTTGTGTATATATCTAGCAGAGGAATAGCAGCATCAAATGGAACCTCTATTTGTTGTTTTTTGAGGAATTTCCAAACTGATCTCCAGAGGGGTTGTACGAGTCTGCACTCCCACCATAAGTGGAGAAGGGTTCCTTCTTCACAGCCTCAACCAACATTTGTTCCTGGCTAATTCTGAGATAGCAGCCATTCTTTGTGGAACAAGATGAAATCTCAGTGTTGTTTTCATCTTCATCTTTCCAATGATCAGTGATGTTGAACATTTCTTCGTATAATTCTTAGCTGCTCTTACTTCTTCCTCTGAAGTGTCAGTTCATTTCAGATGCTCACTTTTGAATTGGGTCTTTAAACTTGGGTGGGCTGATTTTTTAAGCCCTTTATATATTCTAGATAGTAACTGTTTGGTTGAGAAATGGCTGGTAAAGATTCTTTCCCGTATTGTTGGCTGTTTTTTTCTATCTGCTGGTGTTTTCTTTTGCTGTGCAGAAACCTCTCAATAGGATGAGATCCCATTAATCGGTTTCTTCTACCAGTTCTTGTGCTATGGATTATTTGTTCATGAAATCTTTCCCTAAACCAATGTCTTCAAGAGTTTTACCTAACCTGTTTTGTAGCAGGTTTAATGTGTCTGTTTTAATATTTAGGTCCCTAATCCACTTTGATTTTATTTTAGTACACGGTAAAAGAGCTAGGTCTAGCTGTAGTCTTTGGCAGGTTAAAGTCCAGTTTTTCCAGCACCATTTGTTAAAGAGGGAATCCTTCCTCCACTGAGGGTATTTGGCTCCTTTGTCAAAAATAAGATAGCTTAGTGTGTCTGGAGTTGTTTCTGGATCTTCTAATCTATTCCACTGGTCCTCGGGTGTGTTGCTTTGCCAGTACCATATGGTTTTTATCACAGTGGCTTTGTAGTATAGTTTCAAGTTGAGGATTGTAATACCTCCATCATGTCCTTATTACTTGGAATTGCTTTTACTATTCTAGGTATTTTGTGATTCCAGATGAATTTTTGAATTACTTTCTCTAGATTTGTGAATGTGGGAGTATAGCCATTTGGATGATATTGAGTCTTCCAACCCAGGAACAAGGGATGTCTTTCCATTTTATGATATCTTCTTCTATCTCCTTTTTCAGAGTGCTGTACTTTTGAGAGTAGAGGCCTTTCACATCTTTTGTTAGATTAATTCCTAGATATTTCATTTTTTTAGCTGCTACTGTGAAGGGGATTTATTCCCCAATTTCTTGCTCAGTGCATGTGTTGTTTGGGTATACAAAGGCTAATGATTTTTGAGCATTAATCTTGTATTCAGCTGCACTAGTAAATTTGGGAATGAGGTCTAGCAACCTCTTGATTAAATTTTTAGGTTCCTCTAGATAGAGTATCATGTCATCAACAAAGAATTACAGTTTAACTTCTTCTTTTCCTATCTTTATCCCTTTTCTTTCTCCTGCCTAATTGTTGTGGCTAATATTTCTAGCACAATGTTGAACAGGAGTGGTGAAAGTGGCTATCCTTGTCTTGTACCTGATCTTAGTGGGAAAGGTTCAGTTTTTGACCATGTAGGGTGATGTTGGTTGTTGGTTTCACATAAATAGCTTTTATCATTTTTGAGATAGAGACCATCTATTCCAATTTTCTGCAGGGTTTTGATCATAAGTGCATGTTGGATTTTGTCAAATGCTTTTTCTGCCTCTATTGAGATGACCATATGGTTTTTGTCCTTGACTCTGTTAATGTAGTGTATTACATTTATTGATTTACGTATATTGAACCACCCCTGAATCCCAGGGATGAGTCCAACTTGGTCAGGGTGTATGATCTTCTTGATGACTCTCTGTATTCTGTTTACCAGTATCTTATTGAAGATTTTGCATCAATGTTCATTAGGGATATTGGCCTGTATTTTTCTTGTTTGGTTGGGTCTTTCTCTGCTTTTAGAATCAAGACAATGGTTGTTTCCAGAAATGAATTTGGTAGTGCTGTTTCCCTTTCAATTTCACTGAAGAGTTTGAGGAATAGTGGTGTTAAGTCTTCTCTAAAAGTTTTGTAGAATTCACCAGTGAAGCCATCAGGCCCAGGGCTTCTTTGTCAGTAGATTTTTTATTATATTTTCATTTTCACAGATTTATATCGAGATGTTTAACATTTTTATATCCTTTTCATTCAACTTTTGAAGTTCGTAGGAATTTAGTTATTTCTTCTACATTTTTCATTTTATTGGAGTACAAATTTTCAAAGTATGTGTTTATTATTCTCTGTATTTCTATGTATCAGTGATAATTTCACCCTTTACATTTCTAGTAGTGTGGATTTGAGCCCTTTCTTTTCTTTGTTTGAGAAGGTTGGCTAAGGGTCTGTCAATTCTATTTATGCTTTCTAAAAACCAACTCTTTGATTTGTTGATTTTCTGTATCATTCCCTTATTCTCTATTGCCTTAATTTCTGCTCTGATCCTTATAATTTCCTCCCTAGTACAAGCTCTCAGTTTGCCTTACTCCTCTTTTTCTAGTACCTTAAGTGTCAGCATTGGATTTTTAATTTGAGCTTGCTCTGTTCTCCTACTATGGGCATTCACTGCTATGAATTTCTCTCTTGAAACTGCTTTCATTGTATCCCATAAATTACTGTACATTGTACTGGGGTTATCATTCAACTGTAGAAATTGCTTAATTTCTTCTGTGACCCATTGGTTAGTCAGTAGAGTGTTGTTCAATTTCTATGTCTTTGTGAAGGTCTTGGGATTTTTTTTTCTGTTCTGCTCTAGTTTCAAGGCACTCTGATCTGAGAGTATACAGAAAACAACCTTAACTCCTTTGCATGTAATTCAACCTGTTCTATGAGCTAAATGTGGTCTATTTTGGAGAATGATCCATGAGAAGCTGAAAAGAATAAATTCTCATTTAGTGGGGTGAAATACTCTGTAGGCATCCATTAAGTCCATTTGTTGAAGAGTTTGGTTTCATCCAAGCACTTCTCTATTGATTTTCTGTCCAGTAGATCTATCTATTTGTGACAGTGGGATATTGAACTCCCCTGCTACTATTGTATTGGTGCTTGTTGGGCTTTTCATGTCCATTAATGTTTGTTTTATATAGCTAGGTTCACTAGAGTTTAGTGCATCAATATTTAAGACAGTTATTTCTTTCTCTTTAACAGTTTCCTGTAGGAGAATATAATGATCTTCTTTGTCTCTTTTAATCAGTTTTGTTTTAAAGTCTATTTTTTTTCCTGAAGCTAAGATAGCTATTCTTGCTTTTTTGCAGTTTCCTGTTGCATGGAGAATTGTTTTCCATCCCTTTACTTTCAGTCTGTAGCTTTCTTTCTTGATTATGTGTGTTTGCTGTATGCAGCAGATTGTAGGATCTTGCTTCTTGATCTATTCTACTAGCCTGGGTCTCTTAATTGGTGCATTGAGACATTAATGGTTATGACTGATATGGGTAGGCATAGATCTGTCATGTTTTCCTGTTCTAGATTCTTTTATTCTTTGATTTTGTTCTATTCCCTTCAATTTCATGTTTGGCTCAGTGGGATGACTCCTTTGGGTCACGTGGGATTATAATTTTTATTTTTATAATTTTATAAATTATAAAATTTTTATAATTTTTATTTTTTCTGCAAGATATCCTTTAGGATGTTTTGAAGTGCTGGTTTTGTACGCATGAAGTTTTTAAGATGTTCTTTGTCATGAAAGTATTTTCTTCCCCCCTCAATTTTGAGAGATAATTTTGAAGGGTAAATCAGTCTGAGTTGGAAGTTGTCTTCTAAGGTTTGAAACACTTCATCCTTGCTGTTTTTGTGTTGAGTGCTTGGGTTGAAAAGTCTGCTCTGATCCTGATGGGCTTCCCTTTGTAGGTGATTTTTTTCTTCTCTCTGGCTGCTTTCAATATTTCACTCTTTATTTTCATATCTGGAACTTTTATAATTATATGCCTAGGTGTAGATTTTTGTATATTTTGGCCCTGTGGAGTTCTGCCTGCTTTATGAATTTGCATGTCCAATTCTCTTTCCTTGTGAGGTTTTCTGTTATTATCTGTGTGAACAAGTTTTTATGTCTTTTGTATTGCCTTCTGCTTCCTCAGTGACTCCAATCAACATTATGTCATTCTCCTTTGAATCATGTAGCAGCTGTTGAATAGATTTCTCATAGTCTTTTGCCATTTTCCATAATTTATGTCTTTCCTGTTCATTGGCTGTGATTGTGTCCTCTAAATCTGAGATTTTGTCTTCTGCGGTGTTTATTCATTTTCCTTTTTGATTGCCTGCATTTCTATTTGTAGCTGTTTAAGAGGCTTCATTTCTTTTGCTGTCTCTGATTCTATCATGTCTTTGATTTCCTCTTTGGCTTTGTTAATCATGCTGTTAACTATGTGCAGTATCTCTGTTTTCATCTCAGAAATCAGTTCTGATTTCCATTTTATTAGATCTGCATTGGTTACCATCTCAGAGAGTCTTGATGATTGAGCTTCAGATTTCTCCATTTCCCTTCCACCTTGGGATAAAGATCTTTGCATCTGATATTTTGAATGTATCTTAATTTCTGAGCTTTTGTCACTGCTGTTCTTTTTGGCTTTACAGTTGCCCTGTTGTCTGATGATGTTTGTTGCAAGTCTCTTTCTTCCTAATATGAAGGTCCCTTAAGATACCAGTGATTCTTGGGTTGTTCTTCTTGGGTCGGTAATGGGTTCTGAATAACCCTAAATCTGGCTCACCATGTAAGGCACTCAAACAAAACAGATGAATCACCTTAGCTGAAAAGCAGTAAGCATTAACAGTATCAAACATGACCCAAGAAATGGCAAACTGGCAGTTGCTGCTCTGACCCCTCCAATGTCATAAACCAGGACTATGATCATATGCTCAGACTTAAAATTAACCACTAATATATTTACACCAATCAGGAATCAGGTTTTGGAAGTGAACAGGTTACTAGGGAGTTATGTGGCAGAGAGATAGGCAAGGGAGAGATTAGCAATAAGATTAAAGGATGCAATAAAATAGAAAAATGAAGAATAGCAGAGGGGACAGAGAGTAGAGAAAAGGGAAAGACAAAGAAAAAAGGGGGCAGAAAAAGGAGAGATGAAAAAGAAAGGCAGCAACAAGAATAGCAAAAACACAAAACTAAATAAAACAAACAAAAATAAAAACAGAATAGGATAAGATTGAGTCCACCAACAGCAAGCTTTCACAGTTGAGGAATTGTTGATTCCTGTATGGGCTGAGACACCCAGTTTGAAGTTCTTAGGTCACAGGGAAAGAGCTGTGAATTTTCAGGCTTGAAAGTAGCTGATGCCCTTTCCCCTGATATTAGTCCAGTGTCCTGTAGTTGGAGTTGGACCCAGAAATTCACCAATGCCAAGGTTTGCAGGTCGCACAACAGGCACCTTCCCCCTTCAGTATGGCAGTACGAAGGGCTGGAACAAGGTCCTAATTGGAGCTCCAGAGTTGGACATCCCAGAGCTGGAGGATTGGGGGTTGCCTGTTAACTGTGGTAGAGATGATCTTGGTCAATCCAGGAGGAGCTGGCAGACATCATCTCCTGGCAGGACAGATCCTCGTTCCCATTGGGTCATGGGTGGGGCTTCCTTGCACAGGTCCTTTGTCCTCTGCTGTGATCCCAGTTCTAGGAGTTTAACACAGACACCAGTGATCCTGCGTGCAGTTCTCCTCCACACCATGAGCCTGTGTCTCAGAGGACGGTTGTGTGCTGTCAGCAGGCACTGGGGCACTGATGTGTTGATCCTGGCAGGGTTCCACCCCTCCCCCTCTGGGGAGAGGGTATAGGATATGGCTCCCTAAGTTGCTATTCTTTCTTTCGCCTAATCAATATTGGCTTCTGATCTTTTTGATCTAGATTTCTCTGCTGTCTTTGTTCTCCCCTCCCAAAACTGCTGTTTTCTGGCTTAAGAACAATTTACAGTGAGGAGTGGTCTCCAGCTTTTATTCTTCTGCCATATTACCAGAATCCTTCTGCCCCCTAAATTTTAAAGGATAGTTTTTCAGCATATATCTGGGTTGGAAGTTGTTTTCCTCTAAGGTTTGAAACACTTCACTCTATGCTCTTCTTGCATTGAGTGTTTGGGTTGAAAAGTCTGCTGTGATCCTGATGGGATTCCCTTGGTATGTAATTGTTTTATTTTCTCTGTCTGCTTTCAGTATTTCACTATTTGTTTTTGCTATCTGGAACCTTTATAATTATATGGCTAGGTATATATATATTTTTCATGTCACATTTTTATATGCTTTCTACATTTGTAGGTCCAATTCTTTTCCTTGTCTGTGATATTTTCTGCCATTATCTCTGCAAATAGTTTTTTTTTTAAAGGCTTTTGTATTGTCTCCTGATTCCTCACATCGGCCTCTGAGATACAGGCTCATGGTGTGGAGGAGAACTGCATACAGGACCACTGGTGGCTGTGTTAAACTCCTAGAACTGGGATCACAGCAGAGGACAAAGGACCTGTGCAAGGAAGCCCCACCCATGATCCAATGGGATCGAGGATCTGTCCTGCTAGGAGAAGATGTCTGCCAGCTCCTCCTGGATTGACCAAGATCATCTCTACCACAGTTAACAGGCAACCCCCTATCCTCTAGCTCTGGAATGCTCCAGCTCTGGAACTCCAACTAGGACCCTGTTCCAGCCCCTCCTACTGCCATACTGAAGGGGGAAGATGCCTGTTGTGTGACCTGCAAACCTCGGCATTGGTGAATTTCATTGGTCAATCTTATTTTATTCTTCTTTGAATAATCTAGGAGTTGTCCGATTGATTTCTCATGGCCCCTTGTCATTTTCCATAAATTATGCCTTTTCTCTTCCTTGGCTGTGATTCTGTCCTCTAGTTTGAAATTCTGTCTTCTACAATATTCTTCCTACTGTGCACACTTTTGCTTTCTTTCTTGATTTTCTGGATCTCTACTTGTAGGTGTTTAAAAGGTTCCATTGGTTTTGCTGTCTCAGATTATATCAACTCCCCAACTTCCTCTTAAGCTTTACTGATCATGTTGTTAACTGTGCACAGTATCTGTTTTCATCTCAGGGATCAGTTCTGCTTTCCGTTTTACTAGACCTGCTTTGGTTACCATTTCAGAGCATCCTGGTGATTGAAATCCAGTCTTCCTCATTTCCCTTCCCCTATGTTACCTTGGGATGAAGATCTTTGGATCTGAGATTTTGCTGGTGTTTTTGGCTTTATAACTGCCATACTATCTGACAATCTTTATTGTAAGTCTCTTTCTTCCTAATATTTAGGACCCTTAGGATATCTGTATTTCCTAGGTTGTCTTCTTGGGTCTGCAATGAGTCCTAAACAACCCTAATTCTGGATATCTATGGAAACAATTCAAACAAAACAATCAGATCAACTTAGTTGAAAAGTACTGAGCATTAACAGTAACAAACATTGCACAAAAAATGGCCAATTGTGGCAGTTGCTACTCTGACACTTCCATCCTCACGAGCCAGACCCATGATCACATTCCTATTCTTAAAACTAGCCAAGTATATTTACAACATTCAAGTATCACCTTTTTAAACTAAAAAGTTTACCAGAGAGTTTTTTGGCAGAGACATAGAAGAGGGAGAGATTAGAAATAGAATTAGAGGAAATACAATGATTGTAAGACACTTGGGGACTGGTAGAGGCTAGAGAACTAAAGACATACATGGAACAAATACAAAAAAGAACATATTAATGACAGTAGGGCCATTTGCAACTAGATTCACATTTATATAGTTTAGAAGAGTGAGAAGGGAAGACTGTAATTAACTTTAGGTAACAGATATTAATCAGAGGAAAGAAGATGAGAAAACAAAAAGAGAATAGCAACAATGGGAAATCAGGGAACTAATTTTCTTCTCTTGAATAATATGAGTGGTTAAGAGAAGGAAATAAAAAAGAGTCTAAAATTGGGCAGATAGCAATAAGATAGTACAGGAGGTCAGAGTGGGCAGAAAGTAGAAAAAAGAGAAAGATGAAGAAAAAATGAGACAAGAAGAACAACAATGACAATAGCAATAAATAAATAAATAAAAGAATAGAATAAAGTCCACTGACTGCAAGTTCATGAAAGCATGGACCCATTGATTCGTGTAAGTGTTGAGGCAACCAAGATGGAATTAATTCATCACAGGGAAAGAGCCATGATCTGGCTTCTGACTATCTGAGTTCTGCTTGGAGCTACAGGCTTGAAAGTAACAGGTGCCTGGCCATGGAAGCGGCTTTGGAGGCAGCGTCTGGCACTATTGCATCCGAGCTGGGGTTGGAGCTTGCTGGCCTCCAGGCCCACTCTGGAAGACCGCCATGGGACTGAATATAGCAGCGGGCAGAGCTGGGGAAGCAGCAGACCATGCCATCTTAGCCAAGGAAGGCCAGAGTCTGACTTTCTCCACATCAACTGCAGAAGCACATCCAGTGACTTTGTATTGGTGAGTAGGTGGGCCTGTTGGAACATCAGCCAGTACCATTGCACCTGCACAGGGCCTGCAGCCTACTGGCCTCCAAGCCTTCTGCACAAGTGAGCCCAGAGACTCTGTATTGGTGAGTAGGTGGGCCTATAGGAATCTCAGGCAGAGCCATTGTAGCAGTGGAGGAGCCAGAGAATTCCTGCCTCAAAATCAGATAGGAGAAGGTGCTCTCATGGTATTGATTGAGTGCCTTATATGGTGTGCCAGAACTAGGGGTTTTTCTTTAGGTCCCAATACAGACTGGAAAGAACAAACCAAGAAACACTGATATTTTAAGGTTCCTAACTATTAGGAGGAAAGAGACTTGAAACAAACATCGCCAGAAAACAAGGCAGGTACAAAGCCAAAAACAACAGCAAGGACAAAAACTCAGAGATGAGGAAACACTCAAAGTCTCAGATACAAACATCCTCACCTCAAGGTAACAGAGGGGAAAGAGAAATAGAGAAGTTTGAAGGCAAGTCTCCAGTCCTCAAAATGGTGACAAAGCAGATCTAGTAAAATGGAAATCAGAAATTATCTCTGAGAGTGAAAGCAGAGATATTGGACACTGCCAATATGATGATTAATAAAGCTAAAGAGGAAATCATCGAGTTGATAGAATCCAAGATAGCAAAAGTAATGGAACCTTTTAAACACCTACAAACAGAAGTCCAGGAAATTAAGAAAGAAAATGAAATTTGCATAATAGAGTGAATTTGGCAGAAGACTGAATTTAGAAGACCTAGAAGACAGGATCTCAACCAATGAACTGGAAAGGCATAATCTATGGAAAAAAGAAGGCAATAATGAAAAGGCAATCCAACAGCTCCTAGATGATTCAAAGAAGAATAACATAAGATTCATTGGAGTCACTGGGGAAGCAGCAGACAATGCTAAAGATATCAAAAAACTATTCACAGAGATAATGGCGAAAAACTTCACAGGAAAAGGTAAAGAATTGGACATACAAATACACGAAGCATACAGAACTCCACACACCTATGACATGAAAAAATCTACACCCAGACATATAATCATAAAAGTCCCAGGTATCCAAAAAAAGAATGAAATATTGAAAGCAGCCAGAGAAAAGAAAACAGTTACATTCCAAGGGAAACCCATCAGGATCACAGCAGACTGCTCAACTCAAACACTCAATGCAAGAAGAGCCTGGAGTGAAGTCTTCCAAGCCCTAAAGGAAAACAACTCCCAACCCAGACTCATGTATCCTGCAAAACTATCCTTCAAAATTTATGGGGAAATAAGATACTTTGATGACAAAGAACACCTGAAAAACTTCACAAATACGAAACCTGTGCTCCAAAACATTTTAAAGAATATCTTGTAGAAAAATAAGGAAAGCTACAAATTGATGAGACCTAACCGAGTCAACCCATGGGACCAAACAAGAAACTGATGGGAAAAGGGCAAAAATACAATAACAGAGCTAAGCGGAGGAAAACATGGCAGCACTAAATTAGCCTATATCAGTCATAACCATTAATGTAAATGGATTCAGTGGGTCAATTAAGAGATACAGACTGGCAGAGTGGATCAAGAAGCAAGATCCTACAAGCTGCTTCATACAAGAAACACACCTAATTCAGAGAGAAACCAATGGACTAAAAGTAAGGGAATGGAGAACAATACTTCATGCGACAGAAAACAGCAAGAAAGCAGGAGTGGCGATTTTATTTGCAGACAGAACAGATTTCAAGCCAAAACTTATAGAGAGATAAAGATGGACACTATCTTTTAGTTCAGAGAAAAATTCAAGAAAAAGAAATAGCAATCTTAAATATCTATGCTTCAAATTCTAATGCACCCATTATATAAAACAAACATTATCGGATGAAAAACCAGAAAAACTCCAATACAATCATAGTAGGGGACCTCAATACTTCACTGTCACAAACAGGCAGATCGACTAGACAAAAAGTCACTAAGGAAATACTTGAGCTAAATCAGATTCCTCAGTACATGGACTTAATAGATGCCCACAGACGATTTCACCCCAAAAGGGCAGAATGTACGTTCTTCTCAGCTGCTATGGATCGTTCTCCAAAATAGACCATGTGCTGGCTCATAAAACAGATTTAAGCAAATATAAAGGGATTGAAGTTATCCCTTGTATACTGTCAGACCATAGTGCCCTGAAGTTGGAGCTGATTAGCAAAGGAAAGCCCAGGATCCTCACAAACACATGGAAACTGAATAACACTCTGCTGACCAACCAATGAGTCACAGAAGAAATTAGAGAAGAAATTGAGCAGTTCTTACAACTAAACGATAACCCCAGTACAACATATAGAAATTTATGGGACACAATGAAAGCAGCTCTATGAGGAAAATTTATAGCAGTGAAAGCCTACATCCAGAAAATGGAGCAAGCTCAAATAAACAATTTAATGCTGAACCTCAAGTGACTTGAAAGAGAGGAGCAAAACAAACACAAAGCTTACACTAGGTAAGAAATTATAAGGATCAGGGCAGAAATTAATGCAATAGAAACCAAGAGAATGGTTCAAAAAAATCAATGAATCAAAAAGCTGGTTCTTTGAAAGGAGAAACAAAATGGATAGACCCTAGGCCAACCTCATTAAACAAAGAAAGGAAAAGGCTCATATCTATGCTATTAGGAATGAGAACGGAGAAATTACTACCGATCCAGAGGAAGTCCAAAAGATAATAAACACCTACTTTGAAAATTTATATTTCAATAAAATGGAAAATGTAGAAGAAATGGATAGATTTCTAGACACATATGAACTCCCAAAGCTGAATAAAGAAGACATAGAAATGTTAAATGCCCCAATAACAATCTGAAATTGAAAATGTAATGAAAAACTTGCCAACGAAGAAAAGCCCTGGACCTGATGGTTTTACTGCTGAATTCTATAAAACTTTTAAAGAAGAGTTAGTGCCTCTACTTCTGAAACGCTTCAGTGAAATTGAAAAGGAAGCAGTACTCCCAAACTCATTCCTGGAAGCAACCATTACCCTGATTCCAAAAGCAGAGAAAGACCCAACCAAAAAAGAAAACTACAGGCCAATATCTCTAATGAATATCGATGCAAAAATCCTCAATAAGATCCTGGCAAACAGAATACAGAGAATTATCAAAAAGATTATACACCCTGACCAAGTTGGATTCATTCCAGGGATGCAAGGATGGTTCAACACATGTAAATCAATAAATGTTATACACCATATTAACAGACTCAAGGACAAAAACCATATGGTCATCTCAATTGATGCAGAAAAAGCATTTGACAAAATACAACACACATTTATGTTCAAAACCTTACATAAGATTGGAATAGATGGTCTCTATCTCAAACTAATAAAAGCTATCTATGAGAAACCATCAGTCAGTATCATACTAAATGGTCAAAAATTGAGACCTTTCACATTAAGATCCAGTAGAAGACAAGGATGTCCTCTCTCATCACTTCTGTTCTGTATAGTTCTGGAAATATGAGCCATAGCAATTAGGCAAGAGAAAGCAGTAAAATGAATAAAGATAGGAAAAGAAGAAGTTAAATTGTAATTATTTGCTGATTACATGATACTCTACCTAGAGGATCCTAAAACCTGAATTAAAAACTGCTGGACCTAATCACCAATTTTAGCTGTGTAGCTGGTTACAAGGTCAGCGTTCAAAAATCAATAGCCTTCATATACACAAACAGTAGACCCACTGAGATAGAAATTGGGGAGTCAGTCCCTTTCACAGTAGCACCCCAATAAATAAAATACCTAGGAATCAATCTAACAAAGGAGGTGAAAGACCTCTATTCTGAAAACTATTGCACTCTAAAAAAGGAGATAGAAGATGATACCAAAAAATGGAAAGACATACCTTGCTCCTGGGTAGGAAGAACCAATATTGTCAAAATGGCCACACTCCCCAAACTACTATACAGATTCAACGCAATCCTGATTGAAATCCCAACCGCATATTTTATAGATCTAGAGGAAAAAAATTCAAACTTTCATCTGGAACCACAAAAGGCCTAGAATAGTCAAAGCAATTCTAAGCAACAGGGACATGGTGGGGGGTATTACAACTCTGAACCTGATACTATACTATAAAGCCACCGTGATAAAAACTGCATGGTACTGGCAAAGTAACAGACCTGAGGATCAGTGGAGTAGACTAGGAGATGTAGAAACTACTCCAGATACACTGAGCCACCTCATGTTTGACAAATGAGCCAAAAATCCTCAATGGAGGAAAGATAGCCTCTTTAACAAATGGTGCTGGAAAAACTGGACTTTAACTTGCCAAAGGCTAAAACTAGATGTAACTCTTTCACCGTACACCAAGCTAAAATCAAAGTGGATAAGAGACCTAAATATTAAAACAGAAAGTTTAAACATGGTGCAAACAAAGTTAGGTAAACTCTTTAGAAAATTGGCTTAG
>PVIR01028863.1:0-21557 GCA_004026965.1 Petromus typicus | reverse complement strand
CAAGGGCCTGGGTTCGATTCCCCGGCAACCACATACAACACTGGGTGTGGAGATTGACACCCAGCAGCAACCAGTACCACATACCACAGTGCCGGGCGTGGTGGCTCACGCCTGTCATCCCAGCACTCGGGAGACAGAGGGAGGAGGATTGCTGTGATGTGAGTTTGAGGCTGAGCTCGGAGCCAGCCTGAACCACAAAGTGAGACCCTGTCTCAAAAAACCTAAAAAGAAAAAAAAAGAAAAATTTGGATCTAATTCTCTTGCCTTGGAAGAGTGCCTGTGTTGTCTTGCAGAGCAGTGGATATAAACTAGCCCTCCCTGCAATTTATGTTTATACATATGTTGTATATGTGCCTTTATGACTTCACATCCTCCCTCTTCATAATATATACTTAGATAATTTGTGAACGTATGCAAATTAGACTGATTATGTTGGTTGCATAGATTGAGGGGGGTTTGATTAAAAAAAATTAAATATCTTAATGTAAAAGTCTAAGGAAATAAAATTTATATCAGTGCTGTGTTAACAGAACAAGACCTCAAAAAAAGAAAAGCTACTGTAAGAAAATCCCTAGAATCACTTTTACAAAGTAATATAGTATGATTTCACAATAAAGGGAAATAAGATGAGTGTAGAACATATATGTAAAGATATACATATATATGGATATCTATATATGTATATATCTCTATTTATCTATCTATATATATAGAGAGACAGAGAGAGAGAGAGAGAGAGAGACTACTTTTCTTTCCTTTTCTGATGCTTATGCGGATTAAATCCAGGGCATTTCCACTGAATTGCATCCCAACCCTTTTTGTTTTTGAATTTTGAGGTAGGTCTTATTATGTTGCTAAATTGCCTGATTTGAGTTTGAATTTGAAGTCCTGCCTCAGCCTCCCAGAATGCTGGGATTAAAGGCATATGGTACCGTAGCTAGCTTTCTTTATCTTTTGTTTTATTTATTTATTTATGTATTTATTTGAGACGGTGTCTTGCTATGTAGTTCAGACTGGCTTTGAGCTCACTATGTAGCCCAAGCTGGCTTAGAACTTGTGATCCTCCTGTCTCAGCCTCCCAACTGCTGGGATTATAGGCATATACCATTATGCTCAGCTATTTTATTTATTTTTAAATGGGCTGTTTGGTCTTTTTTGCTTAGTGAAAGTTTTACTTTATTTACTTTTATCATGTTTTACATTATTTTAATTTGGTAGTTTCATTTTGTGGCTGGGAATTGAATTTTAAAGCTTTGTGCATGCTAGGCAAGTACTCTAGCACTGAGCTGCATCTCCATTGCCTCCTGTATTTTTCAAAACATTTCTGTGTTCAGCTGGGGATTTAGCTTAGTGTGCCAGCGCCTGACTCACAAGTGCACGGTCCTGAGTTCAATCTCTGGTATGGGAAAAAAATAACATTTCTGTGTTCATTTGCAAGACTAATTTTTTTCTTCTCTTGTTGGAAGGTCCTATCCAAAGTGCAGTGGTGTCTTCACAAGTGGCAGTGAACCAAGGATATAGTTCCCAGCTTCCAGGATCCTACCCTCATCTGTTACCAGCAAAGACTTTGAATCTGGTCTCTGGACAGTCTAACTATGGTGGTTCTCAGGGAACTGGGCAGACTCTTCACAGACCACCCATGGCTTCTCCTCCAGTAGCACCTTCGCTTCATAGTGGTCCTGTCCCCCGAATGCCACCTGTGTCTCAGAGTCCAGCTGCTGCACCAAGGCTTTCTGGTAGCCTTCTTCCTGGTGCCAGTCTGCTGCCACCTGTGAAATGGCAGCACAACTATCCATCCATGGCATCACAGATGAACCATTGTCCTCCTGCACCATCCCAGCCGCTTGTACCTGGTAATACAAATTTATCAACAAACCATCAGTATGTTTCTTCTGGAGACCCTCCTCTTCAAAACAGCTATGTAACATCAGGTAATATTCTTACTGGAGTGTGACACTTGTTGATGTGTTTAATACTTGAAGGCTTTGCAAAGTTATAGAAAATTGTTGATTTTTTTTTTTTTTTGAAAAAGGTCTCTCTATGTAGCCCAGGCTGGCGGTAAATTCTCAGTGATCCTCTGCCTTAGCCTCCTCAGTGCTGGGATTATAGGCATTCACTACCGTACTCTGCTGGAATTGTTATTATTTATTTATTTTTTTAGTTTTTTGAGATAGGGTCTCACTAGGTAGCCCAGGCTGGCCTCAAGGTCAGGCAGTCCTCCTGCCTCTGCCTCTGCCTCTGCCTCCGCCTCCTGAGTGCTAGGATTACAGGTGTGAGCCACCACTGCTGACATTGTGGTGTGTGGTTACCTGGGATTGAACTCAAGACTTAGCACTTGCTAGGCAGGTGCCAGAACCACTGAGCTAGATCTCTGGTCCTGAGATTGTTAATTTTAAATAACTGTCTGTCTGTATTTGCAAAGTTCTGTTAAGGGCAGGAAAAGAGACTGCAGAGCAAAGTTTGGGCCAAGTTAAAGTAGGAAAAGAAGCGTAGCCTACAGTATGAGGGCTGCCACCCATGTAAGGAACACAGACATGGTTGGTCTTTAATAGACTATTTCTCACATCTTTGAGTTAACTAAAAACCTGCAATTCATGAATTGTTTCTGATTTTCTTTTTTTCCTCTTTTGAGATGGGATATTACTGTCTTGTCCGGGCTAATGTTGAACTCCGGGGCTCAAAACCCAGCTTCACTCTCTTGCAAGTGAATATACATAGAGTTGTCCTAGTGCGTCACAGCACTTGATGAAAGAACCAATCCTTTCCTCACTGGTGCATCCTCGTTGATAATCAGAACAGGCTGTTTGCTCTTGAGTCACCCATGATTCTTCAGGGATGTAGTGCACATGCAGAGCCACCCTTGAGGGACTGGACATGACCTGTATTGTTTCTGCTCTATCTTAGCATTCAGGGAAGGTGAATGTGATGCCCTGTGTCTCCTTAATCATGATAGGAGGCTTGAGGTATTTCTCTGGCCCAGATGCTGTGGATGGTCCTGGAAGACGGCCAAACATGATGCTTTTGAAAGGAGGAGTGTATGGGCATAGCTGTGCTTAGTGCTTCACAAGTGGGCACAGACTTATATGGAAGTTTTCTTCTAAGCATTTTATAGATTTAGTTATGACCTTTAGAACAGTCTTTCTTTGGTACTAGGGTTTGAGCCCAGAGTCCTTTATATGTAAATATTTAATCAGTTTCAGGTTAACTTTGGTATATGGTGGAGTCCAGCTTCACTTTTCTGTCTGTGAGTATATGTACATTTGCCACAGCCGTATTTGGTGAAAGGGCTAATGTTCCTCTCATTGGCATCCTAGGTGAAAATCAGTTAATTGAGCTTGGTGTAGTGTTGCACGCCTGTAATCTCAGGACTCAGGAGACTGAGGCAGGAGGGTTACCATGAGTTCGAGACCAGCCTGTTCTGTGTTGTACGTAGTAAGTTGAAGGCCAGCCAGAGCTAGATAGTAAGACCCTGTCAAAGAAAGACAATGAAAGAAAGAAAGAAGGAAGAATGGAAGAAGGGAGGGAGGTAGAAGGAAGGAAGGAAAAATCAGTTGATCATAAAAAATGGTTTATTTCCGAACTCAGTTTTATTTCACTGAACTATCGGTACAGTTGAGGCCAGCCTGAATTACATGACTAGATGGCCATGTCAAACCCTTTGCCCCTCAATAAAAAGTAATGTGACTTTGGAAAAACTTTTAACATTCCATATGAGGACCTGGTTCATTCTTCTCTGCAGACATTTTCAAGTAAACCAACTAATAACAGCTTCCCTGGTGAAATCATTAGTGTCATGTTGTATCAGTAGTTACATGCATGTGTGCACACTTGCATGGCAGGTGCCGGAACCACTGAGCTAAATCCGTGTCCTGAGATGTATTTTCTCTTAAAAGGCCAGATAATCAGTGATCTACAGTTAGTTCCTTTGCCTTTCCTAGAAATCATCAGGTAGAGAGAGCACCTTGTCTGTAGCAAAAAAAATCCTTATTTAAAAATATTTTTTTAAACTCATAATTGATAGTAATTGCCTGATAGTTTGATATCAAAAGCTAAGAGAATTTAAGTTGTACCAAGTCTCTAGTCCTCAGCTTTTCTGAATTCTATTAAGGCTGCTTTTGAGCATCCTTACATTAACTTTGGAAATCTGAGGCTGCTTCTGAAATTTTAGCCATTAGTGTCATAAATAGTAATTTTTCAACTTGGTGGTGTGTAGCATGCCCAAGACCATGAGTTCAGTCTCTAGCACTGCCCCCCGCAAAGAATTAAATTGGAGAAAGTTTTAGAATTGTAGCATATTCTGAATTCAAAAATGTTCTTATAAAGCTGTGAGGCATCTCTTTTTTTTTTTTTTGAGACAGGGTTTCGCTTTTGTAGTTCAGGCTGGCCCTGAGCTCAGCCTTGAACTGACAGCAATCTTCCTGCCTCTGCCTCCCAAGTGCTGGGATTACAGGCGTGAGCCACCACATATGGCACTGTGGTGTGTGGTACTGATTGCTGACGGGCGTGAGTCTTCACACCTGGCATTGTAGTATGTGGTTACCGGGGGATCGAATCTGGGCCCTTTCACTTGCAAGGCAGATGCGGAACCACTGAGCTAAATCCTCGGCCCTGTAAGGCGTCTCTTAAGCTGACTTGTATTTTATTACACGTTAGGTTGTTACATCTTGGTAGCCAGCTGTGTCATGCACTCTTGTTCATGCTGAGTTGGTTATGTACCTTGACCCTTTGTTCATTTGACTTCTGCAAATTCAGTAGAGATGATAGGTGCTTCTTTGATAAGGTTGTCACATGGTAGTAATCTTGGTCTTCAGTTTTGCCAGCAAGGCACTGCTCAGTCTTGTTAGGCACTGTATGGTCCATTAATGACTTTGGGTCAGCTTCCTTTTGCTGTGACAAAATATCTGAGAGTAGCAGCTATGAGAGAAGAAGACTTTGCTATGTCCACAGTGGCAGTACATGCTGCCTTGTAAGGATGTGGCGTACAAGGACCTGGCTGAGGAACCTGCTCACCCCATGGCAGGCAGAAAGCATAGACAGGGAGGAGGCCAGGAGAATGGGCTAGGACCTTTCAGTGGCCCTTCCTACAACTAGGCCCCATTTCCTACAAACCACTTGTCCAATGAACTCCTTCCTGGATTCACCCAGTTGATGAACTCAGAGCTCTTGGATCCAGTTAGTTCCCCCAAAGTCCATCAACTGCCACCAAGCCTTCAGTAGAGTTTTTAGAGAGACATTTTGGATCCCACTCATAGCAGTAACAATGATTTTTCAATTTGACTCCAGAAAATTTAATACTATTAAAAAGTCTCATATTACTTAGGATACTGAAGCAGGAGGATTCCTTGAGCCCAGGGTCAGCCTGGAAACTTAATGAGACTTCATATTAAATATATATATATATTTTAAAATTATAATAGTGTGTTTATATATGTAATTCGTGTTTATGTGTAGGGATTATGGGGTTTGAACTCAATTGCTTCACCCCCTTCCCTACTCGCCCGGTAGTATATATAAAGTATTCAAGCCATTATAAAAAGTAGACTAATTTTATTATTAGGTGAACACTAAACATTATACAGATTTATGTTCAATAAAAACAAAACAAATAGGGGTCAGGGATTTAGCTCAGTGTTTCCGGCACCTGTCTTGTAAGCGCAAGCGCCCAGGCTTGATCCCTGGAAATGACATACAATACTGGACGTGGAGACTCATGCCCAGCAGCAGTCAGTACCACATACCACAGTGCTGGACATGGTGGCTCATGCCTGTAATCCTAGTACTCTGGAGTCAGAGGCAGGAGGATTGCTGTGATTTGAGTTTGAGGCTGAGCTCAGAGCCAGCCTGAACTGCAAAGCAAGACCCTGTCTCAAAAATAAATAAAAAATAAAAGAAGTAAAAGTTGGAGAAATATTATAATACTCTACATTTTTGAATTCTGTTTTGTTTTTGTTTTTTTGTTTTTTTGGAGACAGGGTCTCGCTTTGTAGTTTAGGCTGGTCCTGAGCTCACTATGTAGCCCAGGCAAGCTTCAAACTCACAGCAGTCCTCCTGCTTCTGCTTCCCAGTTGCTGGCATTATAAGCGTGAGCCATCATGCCTGCCACTGTGGTATGTGGTACTGATTGCTGGTGGGCATGAGTCTCCACACCCGGCATTGTTGTATGTGGTTACCAGGGATCGAACCTGGGCCCTTGCGCTTGCAAGACAGGCACCGGAACCACTGAGCTAAATCCCTGGCCCCTGAATTCTGTATTTTTTAAAAAGCTAAAAAAGGTAAATTGATGTTAATTGAACAGAATAGATTAACAAAATTAACAGAATATTACAAAATTAATAAGATCAAATTCATGTTAATTTCTACTAGACTTACGTGTTCTCTTATATGTCTGTGTTTAGGCACTGAAAAATCCTATCTACTTAGAAGCGACTTGGTGCTAAATTACACTGTTTTAATAATTGAGAATGAGTATGAGAGTTGGAAATGTGTAGAGTATGCATGTAAATGCATACATTTAGGGAGTTAAAATATTTTAGCAGCTTATAATTAATTACAAATTAATAGATTTTAATAAAAATGTCAATTTAGAAGTTGTTTTGGTAAACTGTGGCAAGGCTGAATGTCTTGAGTTCTTAAGTGACATGCGGCAAAACAATGTTTTCATAGGTTCTGCCCTCCCCTTACGGAATGCGCCTCTGCCTACCACTTTCCAACCCGGAGCTCCTCCTGGGCCTCCTCCAGCTGGAGGCCCACCTTTGGTAAGGGCCCCTGCATCCCAGAAAACATCACTCAGAGCTGTACCCCAGCCTTCGTTCAATTCAGCTGTCAACCAAGAAGGTAAGTTAATCATATAACATGGGCCAAGGATTTAGCTCAGTGGCCCTGCCACCTGCCTTGCAAACGTGAAGTCATGAGTTGGATCATTGGTACTTCAGGAAAAAAGAAAAGAAAAAAAATACTTCATCATATAACAAAGTTAGTTTCTAAACTTGGACGGAGGACAGAATGATGAATATTATCTGAATCCTATATATTAAAATTGAATTTTTCCAGAAAATCTAGTTTAATTTGGGGAGGAGAGTCAGAAATTTGAAGTCTAGAAAAATATTCGAGGACTTTCATTGGCTAATATTGGGTTGTGTACTAGTATTTGGGAACTATTATTTTTAGCTGTGAATCTCCTTATTCTCTTGTGTTAGGGATCAAAGCAAGAGCCTTGTGCATGCTGAACACACACTACCTCTAAACTGTATTCTCATTCCCTCTTTAGCCATTTCTGTTTCTCTGTAGAATTTTTTTTTGTGTTACTACGGATTGAACTCTGGCCCTTGTGCTTCCAAGCTTGGTGCAATACCACTAGAGCTAAGTCTCCAGCCCTGTCGAAAACTTTAAAAAAAAATTGACCTTGTGAGTGCAAGAAAATTCTTGTTTTTCTGGACATGGAGTTAGGAATAAGACTTTTAAAACAGTCATGTTTTGATCATCAATGTTATTAAAGATATTAGTGATTATTCAAATAAATAAAAAGTCAAATACAAGCATTTTGAAGTTTTATGTAGGTAAAAAATTTTAACTTGGTATGTAACTTTAAACTATAAGCATTAGTTTAAGTGAAATATTTTATTAGGCAAGAAATTTAATTTTAGTATTGTAACCATAGTAGCAAGACATACAAATAGGGAAACAGAAACTGAGTAAAAACTTGCCCACATCGTAGTCTTGAACATGGTCAATGTTATTATTTTTGTATTTTCTTCTACGATTTCTTTTTTTTTTGTTTGTTTTTTGAGACAGTGTCTCACTTTGTAGTTCAGGCTGGCCCTGAGCTCAGCCTCAAACTCACACTCACATCATAGCAATCCTCCTGCCTCCACCTCCCGAGTGCTAGGATTGCAGGCGTGAGCCACCACACCCGGCACTATGGTATGTGGTACTGGTTGCTGCTGGGTGTGAATCGCCACACCTGGCATTGTTGTATGTGGTTACTGGGGATCGAACTCAGGTCCTTGCGCTTGAAAGGTTGGTGCCAGAACCACTGAATTAAATCCCTTGGTCTTAATATGTCTGTTAAGTGTTAGGACCAGACCAGCGATGGTGAATCTTCTGTAGCTTTCAGTGATACAGCCTACAGCTATGGCACATGTGCTGGAGGTTAATGCTGTTTGCTGAATTAGTTTCATCTGTTCATGTACTAGAGCTCATAGGTAGTAGAAGAACTAACTAGAAATACATGTTTAGCTTCAAAAGCAGACATTTCTGGGGTTAATCTTTAGTTTTACAGGTTTGGGAAAAGACAAATTAAAATTAAAATTTTTTCTTTCGTACAGGGGATTGACGGGGTCTCCTCTCAACTGTCTCACCTTTTTTTTTTAACCTTTACATTCTTATTTTGAGACAAAGTCTTCCTAAGAATGCTAGTATTCTAGACTTGTACCTCTGTGCCTGACGAGAATTTCCTCTTTTTATGGCTTAGTAATGTGTACCACATTTAAAAATTTTTTTTTTTGTCACCAGGGGATTGAACTTGTGACTTTGTACTTGCAAAGCAGGTGCTGGAAACACTAAGCTAAATCTCCAGCCCTGTATAATGTAATCTTTATTCAGTCATCTTTTGAGGAACATTTAGGCAGATTCTATATTGCTGTGATTAACATACTGCATTTGGTATTTCTGTTTTTAGTTTTCAGAGGGACTTCCATACTTTTTTCCATAATTGCTATTCTAACTTACATTTCTACCAGTAGTGTAGAAGAGTTCTTTTTCTACTTCCTTCTTGCCAGCATGTGTTAATTCTTTTCTTTTTATAATAGCCATTGACAGAATGCTACCTCATTTTGATTTTGATTTGCATTCTCCTGATAATTAGTGATACTGAGCATTTTTTTCATGTATTTGTACATCTTTTGATAAATATCTGTGCAGATGATTTGCCCATCAATGTTTGACATCTTTTTTTTTTTTTTTGAGACAGGGTCTCTCTTTATAGTTCAGGCTGACCCTGAATTCACTATGTAGCCCAGGCCAGCCTCAAACTCACAGCAATCCCCCTGCCTCTGCCTCCTGAGTGCTGGAATGACAGGTGTGAGCCTCCACGCCTGGCAATGTTTGACATTTTTGATAGGTTATGGTTTAAAATATTTGTTTGGAAAGTTGTTTAAAATGTTAGATAATTTGTTTGTATTTTAGAGGAATCATGCTGATAATTATAATTTAAATCTTACTAATGAACTTCCTTTTTAGGTATTAAATCAACTCCCAATAATGGACCCATGATGGTTCATAGTAACTATGATGAAATTGAAGGAGGTGGCTTCTTGGGTGAGATACTATGAAAGCTTTTTTTTTAAAATCTCCTTTTTTTCTAATTACAGAAATAATGTGTGCTCATTATAGAAAACTAAGAAAACACTTCACAGTCCTATCATGTAGCCATACTGTCTGATAAACATTTTTGATTTCGATGTATTTAAAGTTAAATTTGTTTTATTTTCCTCCTACCAGTACCGAGATCATGGGCTTTATTATTATTCTGACTGGATTGAATATTTATATCAGATTAATTAAATTTATTTTAGGTTGCAAGGGAATGGGAAAAAATGAGTTTTGTCAGGTACAAACTCTTAGTATTGATTGTGATCATAATGTATATATAAAATAATGTGTGTTAAAAATTTATCTAGTCCTATAAGTTGAACCCTTTAAGATGTTTTCATTAATCCTGTTTTAAATTAGAATGTAGTCTGAATACAAAGTTTAGCACATGATTGGAACTGAGAAAGTAAGCTCATTGGTATTTGTATGTCTCTACCATGTGAAAGTCGTAAGTTCGGTTTCTAGTACTGAAAATCAAAAGGTACTACATGAGGGCTGGGGATTTAGCTCAGTAGTTCTACGCCTGCCTTGAAAACAAAGGGCCTGAGTTTGATCTCTGGAGCCTCCGAAAATAAAGTAGTACATGATATGAAAGTAAATTAACTCTACCAAAATTATTTTGAATAGTGTTTGTTTGTCTTTATTTTATAAAGTTGCTAAATGGAAGTATTATGTTAATCCAGAAGAGTTAGAAATTGTAACTCCTGCAATTTAATGGATATCTGTGTTGATTTCAAGTATTCTGGAGTATAAAATAGAACTTAAAAGTTACCTTGTTTCTAGCAACATCACAGCTTCCTACTAAGAATCTCCAGATGAGCCGAAGTGTTGGGTATGCATATCCCTCTTTATCACCTGGTTATCAGAACACACCACCACCTAGTGCTGCAACTGGAATGCCACCTTCTTCCTTGAATTACCCTAGTGGCCCCCAGTCTTTTTCTCAGGTAAACGTTTTTAAAAATGTGTTTTCTACCTTTTGGTTAAAACTGTATACTTAGGAAGAAAGTTTTAGGAAAGTATAATAGCCCAGGCATGGTGGCTAATGCCTGTCATCCCAGTGCTTGGAAGCCTGAAGCAGGAGGATTGCCATGAATTTGAGGCTAGCCTGGATTACCCAGTGAATTCAAGGCCACACCCAAACTGTATAGCAAGACTGTGTATTATCATTATCATTATCATTATTATTATTATTATTTTTTTTTTTTTGAGACAGAGTCTTGCTTTATGGTTCAGGCTGGTCATGAACTCACTGTAGCCCAGGCTAGCCTTCAACTCACTGCAATCTTCCTGCTTTTGATTTTGAGTGCTGAGATAATAGTTGTGCACCACCATATCTAGCTGGGAGACCCTGTTTTAAAAACAAAAAATAAAAAAAAAGATATATTGAACACTTAGTAGCCCATTGTAAATTCTTTGTACTTAAACATTTTTTTTAGAACTAAAAGATTTGACTAGTATCTTAATTACTTTTTTCACTGCTGATACAAAGCTGACACCCAGAGTAGAGAGGGAAGCTTTATTGTAGCTCATAGTTTGTGACTACTTGGCTCCAAGGTGGAATGGCATGGCAGAGAACAAATACTTCATGGCAAACAGAAAGCAGCAAGCAGTAAAGTAATGATAGTAGCCCACTCTGTGTCCCTTACATTCTCCCCAGACTATATGCGTTAGGGTGGGTGGCACTCATACCTAAGGTGAACCTTCCAAGTACCATACCCAGATATTGCCAAACCAATCAGTAGACTAACCACACGTCCTTGACCCCAGCACCCTAGATCCAGCCACTTATGACTGCATGAGACTTTGGGGAGACCTCTAGACTGTAAGAACCAGGAAAGATAGATTACACTTTTGTTAGTAAGAAAGAAATGAATCAAACTCCTACTTACTCAGAAAGGTTATTTACTTTAAAATTATATTTGTATCTGTAGACTCCCTTAGGTGCTAATCATTTAAATGCAAGCATGAGTGGATTAAGTCTACATCCAGAGGGCCTGCGCATTGTCAATCTTCTTCAAGAAAGAAAAATGCTTCCCACAACACCTTTGCAACCTCCAGTTCCAAATTTACATGAAGATATCCAGAAACTCAACTGTAACCCAGAGTAAGGCTTCAGGTGTTAATTTTTTTTAGATGTGATGTTGTATATATTCTGTTTTCTACTGTTTTCATTTTGGTTTAGTTTTTGTTTGATTCACGTATTATGAATAAGCCATATAAGTAGGCTAATTTATGAAAAATTTCTGAATATAGAAGATAGAACTGTTATTTGCAGAACTGAGATATGATTTAAATTAACTTTTTATTTTTTTAAAATTTTTTATTTTTATTTTTTATTTTTTGTTTTTATTTATTTATTTTTTTTTGAGACAAGGTTTTGGTGTATATCTCAGGCTGCCTTTGAACTCACTTAGCCCAAATAGGTCTTGAAACTCTTGGCAGTCCTACTGCCTCAGCCTCTCAACTGCTGGGACTGATGGAGTGCAGTGCCACAAATGACAGTTTGACTTAAATTAAGAAGTAGAGTTATAACACTTGAGTTGATTGTTGCTAATATTAACTTTAATGAGATTATAATGTTCACTAGCATTGTAGTAGCTACATTCTGAAATATAGCCTAGATATTTGCCATAATTTTAAATGTATATAGTAAAGACTGATAAATTGAATTTTGTTAATTTTTATACAGTTATTTTTTGTTTGTTACTTTGAAATAGTATTTTTAAAGCCTTAGAAAAACTAAATTTTATATAATAAACTTTGGCTGGGCCCAGTGGCACACAACTATAGCCCTAGGTGTTCAGGAGGCTACGGCAAGAGGATTACTTGAGCACAGGTATTTGAGACCATCCTGGACAATGCTTATCTCAAACACAACAGAATAGAACAAAACTATTAAACCTTGCATTTACAAGTCTGTGTCATCACCAAGTAATTTCAATGTAATCTAGATTTATATAGATAAAATCAGGTCATTTAATAGTCCAGAGACTACACAAGCCAAGTGGAGATTGTATTTTAAACATAATACAGCGCAATCATCTGCTCTTTTTCTTTTTTCTTTTTTTTTTTTTTTTATACAAGGTTTTGCTGTGTAGTTCAGGCTGGCCTGAGAGCTTGCTGTGTAGCCCAGGCTGGCTTCAAACTCTTAGCGATCGTCCTGCCTCAGGAGAATCATTAAGTAGTTCAGGCTAGTAATGAATGCACTGTGTACCTCAGGCTGACCTTGAATTTATAATCTCCCCTTCAAGTGATGATATAATCTGTGCCACCAAGCCCAGCTGATTTAATACTAAGATAGGTACCTTTTTAAATCCTTTATGTGTATGTGTCTCAAAATAATGATAACAGCAACTAACTTACTTTTTCCTTGATATAGGTTATTTCGATGCACACTGACTAGTATTCCTCAGACTCAGGCCTTATTGAATAAAGCCAAACTTCCTCTGGGGCTGTTGCTTCATCCTTTCAAGGACCTAGTGGTATGTTTCTGTATTGAAATTCTCTGATGGAAAGTTAGTAGTGAAAATTTTTGGCAATTCAGGAATCTTATTTAGAACTTAATCTGTTTTTAGGAACTTGATCATTGACAGATTTCCTTTGTTGTTGTTGTTCCTATCCTGTTGTGTTTACCTGTCCTGTGTCCTTTTTTCCTCTCTTACTCTATTTTAGGTTGATAACTTAAAATTTTTTTTACTTATTTTTGAGACAGGATCTCACTGTGTTCTACAGGTTGGCAATGAAGTTTCCTGGTGATTCTTCTGTCTCAGCCTTCTGATTGCTGGGATAATGGGCATTCATCACCACTCCCAGCAGTCATTGACAGATTTCTTTGTAATCCAGTGAATAATTGTACTACCAGATACTTGAAAACAAAGTAAAATAAGTATGTTATTGAAAAATTCAAGAGGTGCTGAATAGAATGGAGGAACTGAAAAAAAAATAGATATGTGAACAATATTGTTTTGATATGTTATAAATTATTTGCCTAATAAAGTACTTTATTTTAATATCTTCATTCTGCCATTCTTTTTTTTTTTTGAGGTTTTTTTGAGACAGGGTCTCACTTTGTAGTTCAGGCTGGCCCCGAGCTCAGCCTCAAACTCACGTCACAGCAATCCTCCTGCCTCTGCCTCCTGAGTGCTGGGATTACAGGCGTGAGCCCGGCACTATGCTATGTGGTACTGGTTGCTGCTGGGCGTGAGTATCCACGGCTAGTATTGTATGTGGTTACCGGGAATCGAACCCCAGCCCTTGTGCTTGCAAGACAGGCGCCAGAACTACTGAGCTAAATCCCTGGCCCCATTCAGCCATTCTTGGCATTAAGTTAGTTGCTCTAGGAAGTTGCCCCTTCTGAACAAATATAATAAAAAGTACATAGTTCCAAAGGGGAAAAAAGCCCAATTTACCTCTGTCCTAATGCTCTGGGACCTCAACACATGTCCATGTGCTCTTGTAGGTGAGTGTTTCCAGACCAAACCACTAATTGGTGATAAGATTTTATTTTCTTTGATCTTTTAAAAAGTCTTTCGGTGCTGGGACCAAACCTCCAATGTCATGTACTAGACAGGTTATCTACCACTGAGTTTAATATGCAGGGTAAACTTGAAATGTAATTTACTTCCATGACAGATCTTCTGTGAGGTGTAAGTTGGCTTGTAGCTTCACATCAAACCTGTACTGGGCTGGGTGTGGTGAGCCACATGCCTGTAACCCTGGTGAAGCAGGCAGAGGCAGGAGAATCTTGAATTTGAGACCATCCTGACTACAGAGTGAGAGCCTTTCACAAACAAAGCTTTGTAATAATCTCATTGTTATATAATGTTGTTTCTCTTTTCTCTGCTATTTATTCTAAAAAATACACTGTCTTGGTTTTGTAGTGTGTTCAATGAGAAGACAAATATTCATTTTATTTGTCTGCCTGTCTATCTATTTATCTATCTATCTATCTATCTCTATCTATCTACCTACCTACCTACCTACTTCAGGTTGGCCTAGGTCTCATTATACAGTCCAGGCTGGCCTTGAACTCACAGTGATCTTCCTGCCTCAGTCTCCTGAGTGCTTTATATGCATGTGCCACCATGCCTGGACAGTTATTTGTTTTAAAAGGTATATTTTAATGTGAATGATGCTGGAGAAAAGAGGGTTTAAAATCAATATTTTTCAGTTACATAACTTTTCTTCATGGCAAAAGTTTTTTCTTTTTTTCTTTTTTTTTTTGGTTAGTGGAGATTGAGCCTAGGGCCTTCCCATTGAATTCCCTTCCCTTTTCTTTTGCTTTTTATCTTGAGATAGTCTTTCTGAGGCATTAATTATATAGGCTGGGTTTGAATTTGTGATCCTCCTACCCTATTTCAGTGTCACTTCTGTCTGCCTCTGCTTCACAGAGTGCTGGGATTGCAGGTGGGTACCACCATGCTTGACTTCGTGTGGGAATTTTTAGTTTTGTCTTTTGTGGTCCTGGAGATTGAAGCCAGGGACTTTTGCTTCTAGGCTGGATGGCAGTTTGAACACATTTTATTCTGTTTTATTTTCTTCAAAATTATAATTTTCCAGTGATTTTTTGGAAAGGATAGGTTAATATTTGCCTTTTCAGATTATCACTGCCATTAAGAACTTTTTTTTTATAGCAGTTGCCCGTGGTTACCTCCAGTACAATCGTGAGATGCCGCTCGTGCAGGACGTACATCAACCCTTTTGTCAGCTTCCTTGATCAGAGGCGATGGAAGTGTAATTTATGTTACCGAGTCAATGATGGTATGATTCTGTGAAACATTTTACAATTTCTACTTGCATTGTAGAAAATAAAATAATAAAAACATGAAGTAAAAGAAACAGAAAAGAGCCTTTAATTTCAGCTTTTAGGGAGGCTGAGACCAGAAGAATATAACACACTGAAACTCTATCTCAAAAAAAAGAAAAGAAGGAAGAAACTAAGAAAGAAGCAGTCCTGTTACTGGTCTGTGATCAACTCTTCTGCTTAGCTGACCACTGATACCATCACTGATATTTTTCCATGGATTTATACTTCTAAATAAACAATACTTTTTAAGCAAAAAATTGATAATATTTTAAGATCATTTTACATTTCTTATATTGAGGATGTAATAAATGGTATTTTTCATGGTATTATTTAAGCCATTTATCTTAAGAAATATTTTTATTTAGAAATTATCTCATGTCTTTAGGGCAAAAGAAAATAGGCCCACAGGATAGCTGCAGAATTCACTCATTTTTCTGGGCAGTGCTTGAAGCATAACTGAGCGTTGCTTTCTCAGTAATTGAGGAAGGGATCTTCCTCAGTAATTATTTCATAATTTTTCTTTTTTAACAGTAGTGAAGTTTTATTAAAGGTAGAAAAAGGAACAGGCTCTGCAGAGTGAGTTTGGGCCAGGTAAAAGTAGGAAAAATACACCCTACTGCAGAGGTGGCGAACCTGCATTCAGTGGGTCGCTTGTTGACTGGAGCCCTGGAAGATTTGCCATCACCACCCTATAGAGCGAGTGCAGGCCACCAAATGAGAGAACATAGTAGCAAAACTCAGTGGCAAGTGTTCTCTTTGTACTACCTGCTCCTCAGGCTGTTATCAGGTCTAGGCTGCCTATGGTAAATGGGTTCCAGTTGTCATGGGAAGTCTATGTGCAGGGCTTTGAGAATGATTCTGCACCTGTGTCCTAAAGTTTTGTAATTAATATGTCATATTTTACTCCCCCAGGGGGCTGTATGATGCCCTAATCTGTCTCATTCCCCCCAGAGACACATATTTTCCTAGGTCTGTTTTAGTATTTGTTTATTTTTTTGAGATAGCATCTTACTATGTAATTCAGGCTAGCCTTGAACTCACTGTGTGACCCAGAACTGATGGTGATCCTCCTGTCTCAGCCTCCTGAGTGCTAGGATTATGGGTGTGAACCGCTACACATGACCATTCTCCATAATTCTTTATGAGGTGTTGAGAGAGTAGAGGTCTCTTGTCTTCTGTAGCTTCTTCTGACTGGAAGGGGTTGTAGACCCTCCCTTATGGGGAGTATGTGCTCTCTTACTACGTTGGGGTGTTGTGGCTCACTGGCTGGGCTGAAGAGAAAAACTGTAAGAAGTCAGTGAGAAAAGAATTAGTGACAATTGAGCTGTCTGAAAGTAATTGTACTGTTGGGGATGTAGAAGCCAAATACAAGGAGCAGTTCAAGTTTTCATGTTTCTTGTGTAGGACAAAGTATGACAAAGAGGAAGTTCGGATAATTATCAAGAGCCTGAGAGCCATAGCCTTAGCAAGGTTACCCCATATAATGGATGTAATTAAAATTGGGAGCCTCAGCATAAGTGCCCAATTACGCTGCAGTGAAGTAGGGTCACTAGTGTCTCTGTCTGCACCTGGAGCTGTACTAGAGTCTTGCTCTCTGAAGAGGAGCTGTAGGTCTTCCAGAAGCCCTTAGGAATAGCTTTCTTAGTCTCATAACACCTAGCATTACCCAAGGTTCCTCACAGGAAATGGTGATGTCCCCGCACAGGGACTTCTTTAGAGCAGGAAACGAGGATTTGACTGGCTTAGCTTCTCTGTGATAGGAGGGAGAGTCAACCTTCCAGTGCTGTGGAGCAGGCACACTATGAGCAGGGCCATGGCAATAGTTTAGTTTTTTTCCAGTGTTCAGGTTTCTTCCTCTTTTTAAAATCTTTATTTTATTTATTTATTTATTTATGGGACAGTGTCTCACTTTGTAGTTCAGGCTGGCCCTGAGCTCCCTATGTAGCCCAGGCAAGCCTCTTATATTCACAGCAATCCTCCTGTCTCTGCCTCTGCCTCCTGAGTGCTGGTATCACAGGCTTGAGCCACTATGCCCAGCATTGTGGTATGTGGTACTGATTGCTGATGAGTGTGAGTCACAGCATTGCTGTATGTGGTTACTGAGGATTGAACCCAGGACCTTGCACTTGCAAGGCAGGCACCAGAACCACTGAGCTAAATTCCTAGCCTCTATCTTCTGTTTTTAAGTGGAAACAATAACTGAAAAACTCTCATACTTTGTACTATCATACCATACCCATTGTTCACTGTTTTCTAGTTTGTATTGAACCCAAACCATATTACAGTAGTAGATATTCCTTTTTAAATTGGCAGGGCTAGTCTTCTCAATGATCAAGAATATGGTCAACTGGCAGATTCAGTGGAGGCTGCAGGGTGTGGCTCATGAGGTTTCTTATGGCTCGTCTTGGGGCACGTAGAGGGACAGCTAAGTCTCAGGTCCTTACCGTGGCTTGCTGTGTAGAGGGAGACCCGATGAATCCACAGAGTGTCCCTGTGAGGCTCGAATATTTACTAGAAAGACCTCTCTGTCTGAAGCAAGGATGATGCTGACATCTTCCATGGAAGTATAGAGATATTGAGCTACTTGATGGATCTCTCTAGAACTAGGTCTTGGGTCCTTAAAGTGATGTCCTGTGCAAAAGAAGGAGATCTGATTTGAGCCCATAGAGTGTGGCTTAGGAGACTAAAGCATTTACTGGACAGATGTCTTTGTTCAAACCTAAGATCATGCTGGCATCTTTTGTGGGAGCATAGATGAAAGACCTGCTGAGGGCTTTTTGTCTCTGTATGGGGCCCATTAACTCCTTAGGGAGAGTAGGTTGAGCCACTGGCTGGTTCTGCCTTATCCTCTGAAACCCCCAGGAGGTCAGAATGGGAACCCACCCTTCGAGATTCCTTTAGCCATGTTAAGCTGGATGGCTCTACTTTATAAAGTGGGTTGGAGACACTTGAGAAACAGCAACTCTTGCATTTATCCCAGTAATAAAAACTTGGATACTTTAAGGCAGTGGAGACAGGCGCCTTTTTTATTCAAGAAGAAAACCTTTAAAAGTCCTAAGGAGTCCCATGAGTCCTAACTCAGTCACATGAGTTAATTTTTACTTGCTGTTCTTTTGTTCTGCTCAGGACATCACATATACATCACTCAGTTTACCTACGTTTTGTTAGAGAAACAAAGGATCTAGAAACAAACATAGTGGTGACTGACTCAAACTGGTGTCTAGTCAAGTGACAAGACAAGATAGCGGTCAGTCATGTGATAAGACAAGATGGCAATGTGGACTAAACACCCTGAGAAAGAAATGTCCATGCAAGGGAAAAGCATCTCATATGTGAGACTGGGAGTAAACTTGGGTAGGCAACACAGGCATGCTACCAACTTACCAACAGCTGTTTTTCCCAAAATAGAGAGAAAGCTGTGGCAAGTGAAACATGAGGTCACATTGGTTATTTATTTATTTATTTTTTTAGGTTTTTTGAGACAGGGTCTCGCTTTGTGGTTCAGGCTGGCCCTGAGCTCAGCCTCCAACTCACATCACAATCCTCCTGCCTCTGCTTCCCGAGTGCTGGGATTACAGGCGTGAGCCACCACTCCCGGCACTGTGGTATGTGGTACTGATTGCTGCTGGGTGTGGACCCAGTATTGTTATGTGGTTACCGGGGAATCGAACCCGGGCCCTTGCGCTTGCAAGACAGGCGCCCGGAACCACTGAGCTAACTCCCCGGCCCTGAGGTCACATTGGTTATTAACAGGCACTCTGGCTGTTCTTTACTGACAGTCAGCATTGAGTGATTCAGAATGGGAAAGATAAGAAAAACTGAGATAAACTTCAAGCAGGCTGTAGGTCTATTGCAGGTGGAAGAAAAACAGAGGCCATACGTTCCCTTCCTGTAGCCCATTTGCTATTCCTGGTGTGGTGAGCCCTCCATATTCCCAGCCTCGGGGAGATATCCTGGGGAAAGAAGCAAAGAAGAAAGCTTTATGGCATTTTATAGAGGAACAAAAAAAATGTGCTCCAAAAGCCTTACCTGTCCTGGCTGGCTGGGTTTTTGGTGCTAAACTCTCCTGTGGAGTTGGTTTCTAGTTTATTTCTATCTCAAGAAAACAGTATCAAGTTTTACTGAGGGAAGGGAAAGAAATATGCTCTGCAGAGCAAAATTGGGCTGAGTTAAAGTAGGAAAAGAAGTGCAGCCTGCAGTGTGAGGGTGGTCTCCATGTGAGAGAGAACCTGGTGGCCTGTTTCGTAACGTAAGTAACTGTCCAACCAGTGAGTGACATTGCATGAGAGTCGAGGTGAAAATGACTGTGCCAGTGTTCAGATTGGAAGTTGTGTCTGGAAAGAAATTTCATTAAAAGAAATAAAAAAGTAAAAGAAAAATGAGCTGAGGAATAAAGGAGTGTAAAGTGATTTTTAAGTAAAAAAAGGAGAATCATGATAATATGTAGAGGTACAAATTCCATATAATGAATGTAATAATCATTATGCATACCTAAAATGTGTCAATAAAAAATTTAAATAGATTTTTAAAAGCCACTTGTATTGCTTGTATATTTTATGAGTGGACAATGAGTATAGATAATGTATAGTGTATATAGTGTATATTAGTGTATAGTGTTTAACAGCTTGTATGTAGGTGTTTGAGTGTATAAAGTAAAACTGTGATACATAAATTGTAAATGTGATAAAGGTCAAACCCCATTTAAAATTTTTTTATTTATTTTTATTTTTTTATTTTTAGACAGGGTCTCACTTTGTAGTTCAGACTGGCTCTGAATTCACTGTATAGTCCAGGCTAGTCTGGAACTCATAGCAGTCCTCCTGCTTCTGCTTCCCAAGTGCTGGAATTAAAGGCATAAGCCACCATGACCAGCATTGTGGTGTATAGGACCCAGGATTAAACTCCAGACCTTGCCCTTGCCGGTCTGACACTGGAACCACTGAGCTAAATTCCCGGCTCTCAAACCCCTTTTATATGCATAAAAGCCTCTTTTATAAACTGTAGCTCACCCTTTCCAGAGAGAGTTTAATTTCTTAAGTAGCTACTGGAAAGCCAGTTATAGTGATAATTAATTTAGAAAACACTCTGAACACCATTGTGTTTTAAGTAGACAACGATTTATGCAGGATGTACATTAATCTTTGGTTAACTTTCTTAAGATAAAGTATAACTTGTGTTTAGTTAGAGTCATTCTCTTATAGCTTTACATGTGATATAGTCTTACAGCTTTCAGTCCATTAAGATTATACATTTTATGTGTCGAACTTTAATATCCTTAAATAATTATGAGACCTAGGAAAAAACTCAGAAGGGTTTTTGTTTTTTGTTATGTAAGTAAACATTTATTAGACAACATAATTAGTAGGCAACACACAAAAAAATCAGGTCATATAATCATTTAGTAAACTCAATGAAATCCCCAATGCTTCAGTCACACCTTCTAAGAAAGTTTCTCCTCAGGCAGATGCAATGGTATCCTGAAGATATAATTAACTTTCTGGGCGTTAGGCCAATTAAATCCTCTGAAATTCCAGACTTGATTCTAGTTCTTTTTTTTGGTGGGCAGGGTCTCGCTTTGTGGTTCAGGCTGGCCTTGAGCTCAGCCTCCAACTCACATCACAGCAATCCTCCTCCCTCTGCTTCCCACTGTGGTGGGTGGTCCTGGTTGCTGCTGGCCGTGAGTGAGTCTCCACGCCCAGTATTGTATGTGGTTATGGGGGATTGAGCCCCGCCGGGTCCTTGCGCTTGCAAGGTAGGTGCCGGAACCACTGAGCTAAATTCTGGCCCCTAGATTCTATTTCTAAGAGTCCTACTGTAAAAGAATAACCCCTAAATATTTGAGACATTTAAAATATATCAAATAGCACTGGTTTCAGTGAGAAGTCAATTTCTAATATATAGAGCCTGTAGAGAGCTATAAGGACTTGCATAAGTGATTGTAAAGTAGCTGCTTTGAGTGTGGCTTTTCCACTAAGTAGCAGCTGATTATCCCTGGAATGTAAATTTTTCTTCTTTATACTTCGTAAAAAAAATTAGTACATGTTTCCAGCACATAATTACATTGACTGTCGATGTGGAATATAAATTCATATTAAATAGCATATGATTTTTAAAAAGAACAAATGAGAAAATAGGCCCCATGAAAAATTTTTGTTCCCTTCTGTCTCTAGAATGCTTGGCTGCGGTATCTGTTGAGTAAGTATCACAACTGACATTGCTCAAATATTTAACAAAGCAACAGGCATTATAAAAATAGGTTTGTTTTGGGTTTTTGTCGTTTGGTTTTGTTTGTGTGTTTTTTTTGAGACAGGATTTTGCTATGTAGTTCAGCCTGGCCCTCAACTCACTGTGTAGCCCAGGCTGGCTTGAACTCTTTTTT